>CAUYPK010039691.1:0-65533 GCA_963574355.1 Loris lydekkerianus | reverse complement strand
GCAGCGACGCCCGCGCTCTTAAAACCACTTCCCTCTCCCCTGCCCGCTCTCGGTTTTTCTTTACTTAGCAAGCAGATGTATTTATAATTCATGTCCAGCCGGCGGCTTATCGCTGGTCCCACAGAGCAGTGGAAAGAAAATGGCACTGCGTCCCGCACCTGAAAGCTCTCCCACCGTCCCGGAACCCGGTTTGGTGAGTCCTAGTTCCCGGGGGCGGGTGACGCAAGAGCCCCGCCCAGCACCTTTGACCTCAACAAACCCTTGATTGCCCCGCCCTTTTGGTAACTCAGTCGGGCTCTGATACAGTTCTGCGGCATTTGGGGACCAACTCTGCGCCGGCTTGTGTTTTGACCGCTCCTCGCTCCAGCTGGCTTCCCCTAGCTGCCGCCTCGGCGGAGTCCGGGAGCCCGGTCCCTGTCCCCGCCCACCATGAGTGTGGCGCGGCCGGGCGCCCCCGCCGTGCTGCGCGCCCTCGGCGGTCTCCACCTGCTCCTGCCCCTGCTCCTGCTCCTGCTGTGGTCGCCAGCTGGACAGAGTGAGTGGGGGCCCGTGTACCCAGCCCGGCCGGTTTAGCCCTTAGGCTCTGTGTGTGTGTGTGTGTGTGTGTGTGTGGTGGGATTGGGGGAGGGGGGGTCCGGAGGGTGGGCAGTTCGGTCTCCGTGATTATGCAAAGGGCCAGGGACCTGGGAAATAAAGAAAGTGAACATTGGTAATTGTTCCCGTAACCTTTAAGACTCCGCGCTCTGACTTCCTTAAGCTCCAGTGCTAACCAGCATGTGGGAGATCTTGTGACGGACCCCAACTGGCAAGCGTGATTTTAGGGGTAGGCGTGGAGGCACTGGCTGAGTTTGCCCAGCAGTCCAACCTGGGAAAAGAAAAAGAGAGGGCTCAGAGAGTGAATTCCCTACACTCCAATAAGCTGGACCAAAAGGGTGGGCGGCCAAATACCTGACCACTCCTGCTTCTCAGCATTAGAATCCAGTCGTGTGGCGCATACAGCTTACAAACTTGCATGTTATCTCCTTCAGGTACAGCGTTCCAAGGGGTCTAGCAGCGGTATCTACGTGGACACTGAGTACATTCTAAACCACCTTTTCTTATTTTTAAATAACGAAGGGGGAAGAGTTTATTTACTTTCGGTTTATTTTAGTTTTCAATTAATTGACAAAACATGAAGCCTAGCAAGTTCTTGGTGTATGTCAGCACAACACTGGGTGGAAATACCACATATTCATCAGAAGCCCTGTTTCCCTTATTCTAAGTCTGGGAAGCAATATGGCTGTGAGTTGAAAAAACGTATTTGCTTCAGTTTTACTTTTATCTCATTAGGTGACTGCCCCCCTCCTGCAGAAGTGCCTAATGCCCAGCCAGACTTGAGAGGTCTTACAAGTTTCCCTCTGAATACCACAGTAACATACAGATGTAATGATGGCTTTGTAAAAATTCCTGGCATGGCAGAGTCGGTGGTGTGCCTTGACAACGATCAATGGTCACAGATTTCAGAATTCTGTAATCGTAAGTTCTTCATTTCTGTTTAGAGAAGTTATGGGAATGGAATGTATCTTAAGTTTATTTTTATATCTCTTTGGAGTGACTAGTAATTGATAGTTTTCTAGCATTATTAGACTCCAGGGAATGCCATGTTGGTCCATCACACTCCTGCTAATTGAAGGCTTTGCTTTCCTGAGCAGGTCCTGCTGCTTCACTAAGAGGTTTTTTCTTCCTAACACCCTAACTCCTGAACAGAGAAGGTAAACAAAAGCTACTGTTCAGAGAGTAAATTATTTATGAGCATATTTGGCATTTACCTTGAGACATACAATATAGGTGGTCTGTTTTCTTAAATGTCATTTCATAAAGTAGGACTTATCAGATCCAACTTTATAGTGGCATTTTTAAAAGACCTTAATATTTACTTCAAAATCTATTAGAATAATTATACATATTTATGAAGTACCTGTGATATTTTGACACTACATGTAATGATCAGGGTAATTAGGATATCCATCGCCTCAAACATTTCTTATTTCTTTGTGTTGAGAATATCCCAATCTTCTACTTTGAAATACATGTATGAATAAAAAAAAAGTGAACAAGAGGTGCAGTGAAGAGTTGTTGTAGGTCCAACAGAGTAACAGTGTTCAATATGAAGATAGCCAATAGAAATAAAACAAATGAAGTTGTCTTGGTTTGGGTAAATATATACATTAAGTCATCCACACCTTTGGGCCCTTTGTTCAGTAAAATAAATGTTAGCATTATCTCAGAGGAAAACATTCTATTATGTACACATTCCTAACTTAGCTTTGAGATATACAGTAAAGATACAGATTTTGAATAGCTTAAAAGCTCTAGTAAATATAGAAGCTACTATAAATACTTTTCTTACAAATGCCATGTATGAAATAGGCTTTAACTTTTTTACCTATCCATAGTAGAGACAATACAGACATATCATGTTTTAGAGTTGATAACATTTCCTCATGTATTTTTTTATCAAATCCTCCCAAACAACTTCATGAGGTACGTAGGGACTATTATCCCCATTTAGCTGTTGAGTAAACAGACCCCCAGAGGTTAAATTGCTTCCTCAAGATCAGAAGCTCTTATGCCAAAGAACCAAGGCTCAAACTTGGGCTTTTCAACTGTAAAGCCAGGGCCCCTTTCACTATACCATGCCTTTCTAGATTCACATTTGCCTGGCTGTTTACAGTTTGTTTGTTGTTTTTTTCTGTTTAGAGTTTTTAAATACTGTGTATATACAATTGACTCATCTGATCCTTGTCCCCACGGCTTGTTGTGGGAATTAAATGAGTTTGTGTGTAAAATATTTATGTATTCAATAAAATTAGCAATTATTATTGCTGTTACATTGCTGCTGTGCTGGACATTAGCCCAGGGATCTGAAAATATCCATTCTCATTTATCCCTGTGCCATATGGTGCCATGTAATTTCTTAGGGCAGGGGTAAGGGAGCTAGCATTTATTGAATGCCAGAACTATCCAGGCAACTTAAATGGGTTATGTTTTTTGAAAAGTGGGGATGGTAACATCTGTTTACCAAATTTTCTACCTACACCCTAGTAACTAGAAAATAAAGTATACATGTGAATACATCTGATACATTGCAAATAACATAGTGATGTTAATATAGGTAAATACCAAATATGTGCAAATTGTAAAGAAAAGGGGGTGAGAAAAGATCCAGATCATTCTAGATAATTAAAAATAAAAAGTGATACTACTTTTTGTGTTGTTGCTTTTGTTAATACCTTTAGGTAGCTGTGAAGTTCCACCCCGGCTACAGTATGGAATTCTCAAACAGAAATATAGGAGCCTGAATTATTTTCCAGTCGGGTTCACTGTGGACTATGAGTGCCGTTTGGGCTACAGAAGGGCCTTTGGTGTATCAACAAGAGTAACTTGCCTTCAGAGTTTAGAATGGACCACACCAGAAAAATTTTGTGATAGTAAGTATAATTTTTTTTTATAGTATAAGTTTTAAAAGTATTTCCTGTGTTGGAAATTTCCTACTGCCTCCCAAATAAATAATTCCAATAATCTGGTATTTGGAGGAAATAATATCTCTTAATTTTTTCATGCTGGTACTCTATATGTGTGTGTGTGTGTGTGTGTGTGCGCGCGCGTGTGTGTATATATATATATACATATACACATGCATATGTGTGTGTATATAGAGGTATATATTCTTTATAATAATTTTTAAAAGAACCATGATTATCATTTTATATTAAGTTACACAAATAATGTATGTGGTAGGAATACTTAATTCATTCACAAATTTCACATGTAATTTGTTTGCAGTTACCCAAAATGAAATAAATGTATACTCTAAATATGGTTTTTGTTTTGAAACTTACAAAGGTAGAAATAAAGAAATTTAAACATAAGAAATGTCACTGGTTCAGATGATGAATTTGCATTTGTGTACCTAGCTTTTTAAATTGTTTCTGTCTTTATTAAGGTATATTTGACAAATAAAAGTTTAATTATTTAAGGTCTACAAAATGATGTTTGACATATATGCATTGTGAAATGATTACCATAATCAAACTAATTAACGTATCCACTATGTCAGATAGTTAACTTTCTGTGTGTGTGGAAGCACAAATAATTTAATGAAAAAAAAATTTGTATTCTTTTCTAGAAAAATCATGTCCGAATCCTGGAGACTTAGTAAATGGTCATATCAATATAACAACTGATATATTATTTGGTGCAACCATTTACTTCTCATGTGACACAGGGTAAGTTTTGGCATAGTAATACTCTATATTTAAGAAATGAGAAAATAAATTAGGACTTAAGATGCAGATTATTAGTTTCATGACTGGTATTTACAGTCTGGTAGCAGCTAAAACAACCTCTCTTCTCAGAGATCGTTTATCATGAACTCATCAGTTAAATTTAGTATAATGGGGCAAGAAAGGAAGATTTCTGAGATCACCAAATTCTCTAAATTCTTAGATTTCAGTATGTACGTGTTTCAATATCACATTTTACATGTAAAGACAGAAATTTGAGATGTTGATCATACTTGCAAAAATAATCCTTCAAGTGTTAGATATGATACCAATTTTTAATTGACCTAAATATTGAATTTGCATATGGATTTTTCTATATGGAAACAAACTTACAAAATATAGTAGGCCAAAGACATTTATTTCTAGTATGAAAATGGTCTGAAACATAAGTTCTTTTATAAGTTCTCTATGCAGAGGAAAGGCACTCACTGAGTACCATCACTGTCTGAGACACTGTCGAAAGTTTACATTACATTTATTTTCTTATTTCCTATATGCAGATTAAATTATGCTAGTTTACTCTGTGTGTGTGTCCCTATTCTTTATAAAATAAAAACATCAGTATCACTTGTCTCCTACACCAAACATAGATGTCATTTGGGTTATTAACATAAAATCTGGGGCCAGTTAACTGTGTTGAATGCCTGTAATTCTAAGGTTTGGGGAGGCTAAGGTGGGAGGATCACTTGCCAGTAGTTCAATACTGTCAATATAGCGAGACTGTCTCTACACACAAAAAAATATCTGGGAAATACTCTAAATCCTTTAAATATAAGTACATTCTATTATTATTCTGTGAAACCTATATTAATCCTTTAGAACTCAGAAATATAAAATAGTCAATCATCTGTATCATTTAATAATGTTTTAAAACACTTTTATGTTTTCTAACATATGCCCCAAGCACAGAAAAAATGTTCTACATGTCATGTGTTTTTACCCTTTGGTTGTCACCTTTTTAAACTTAATTTTTTTTTCCTTTAAATGGCTGTGTAGAGACTTACATCAGTTATTGTTTTGCCTTCACCTACTGCTGCAGTAAATAAGATGATATTCTGGACAATTTGAGGAAAGTCAAACATGTAAATGTAACACAGTCTTTTTTTTCTGCCCCGCCTGCTTTAGGTACAACCTAGTTGGTGCATCTTCTAGTCTCTGTGTTGTTATAGGCAATAATGTTCAGTGGAGTAACCCATTTCCAATTTGTAGAGGTAAGACTGTTTAAAAATCTAAGCGTTCAGGTTGTGGGGCTGAATAATCAATATTAAATTACTTTCTGTTAATCAATAATTATGGAAAGTGTATGTGTAGTACCCTCACCTTTCAGTGCGTGAGGGACCTTTTCTACTGAAGTTCCTTAATTTATTAGTTGTGGAGATAAACCATTAAGCTTTTTGAGCTCCAATATCCTTAACCTTAGAATGAAAATTAAAAACAAACTTAGGTTTGTATTGTGCTTGGTTATTATCTAACTATTCTTTCTGGAGTCAAGTACTTTACATAGGGCATTCCCACCCACAATTTTAGGGTAGAAAATACTATGAGTCAGAGCGTCAATATCACTTGACTCCATATGCTAGAACAATTTGGCAGTAGAAAGTGTTTAATCTAGGTATCTTCAAAGTCATCATTTTTGTAAGACCCAGTGTTATCTACATGCCTCTTCTTAGGACTATAATTATGAGCTGAGATAATTATCTAGAAGTGTTTCAAGTATCATATATTTTTTATTAAAGAAATAAGTTATACCATAAAAAAGAAATATGGTTTCTGCACTTGAGAATCTTAACTTCTCAAAGAAAGGTAGTACACAAAAATAATGAGATAAATGGATATGTCTAGTCAAATTTATATCCATTAGAGACCCCTTTCTCCTGAAAATTGAGAGGAGTAAAAACCATGCAAGATTTTTTAATATAGGTTTATTTCTTCCATCCTATTTTTCCTTACACTCAACTTAACTTTCTGCAAATGACTTCTGAAAACCCTATTGTCAAAATTATTCCTAAGTTCAAGTTTATTGTGTTACTAGGAGTAGGAAACTAGAGTTAATGCAATTGATCAGTAATTTATTGATTGACACTGTATAGTAGGCGACATGTGGGGTCAACTGATAGGAAGGCAAATAAGATGAAGCTTTGCTATCAAGGAGCCTACTCCTGTCACACCCACCCTGTGTCCCACCCTTCTAGATCTTCTACTTTTCCTTTTTTTCTCATTATGCTTGTTTTTAAATTGTCATCATTACTACCCATCACCACCATTCCTATTTTCATTGTATGTGATAATAAATTAAAGATGGAGAGCAAGGAAGAGCTGGACCATATTTGTGTGTACACTCCCCCCCGCCTTCTTCTCCAGCCTCTTATGGAGCTGATCTCATGGTTCTTACATCATAGGTGTACCACTGCTCTCATCTCGCAAGCTCTCTCATACTTGTTAGGAGAGCTAAATCCCTCCCCATGCCCTTTTCACTGAGGTGTTCCATACACACACTTTTTTTTTTGCCCAGGCGATGTGTCACAAACCAGATAAGCAGCATCCCATCTGAGGCCAGCAGCAGCAGCTCCTATCCTGAGTTTCATAGGGATGTGGACACCATTATCTTTCTAGCATAAAAGAACTTTGGCACTGCAAATCCACTGTGCCCACATCTAGGTCACAGTTTACTCCCTATTTGGTGTCTTGAACTCCATAGTGAACATCTTGAGGTTCATATTTTTCTCCTAGAATCTTCTATCCATCTCTCTAACTCAGCAACCACTGACATCTGTATTCTGCAGAAAAGAGTTCTTTTTCTTAAGCAACCCTAGTGTCTTCAACTATTTTAGAGAGGCTTCCTCCTTTTAGGATCTAGTTTTGATTTTTCACTTAACTTACTTTTTTGTTTTGACCATACCAAAAAGATGGGGTGACAAGTACATTATTAATGAACTGCTTTACCTCAAGTATGCAGCCCTGGCCTAATAAACACATGAAGTTGCATTGATGTCCATGTGTGAATATGGATTTGAATATATGGATATGAAGAAGGAAGGAACAATGGACACATTTAAGAATTGTCCTTAGTTATACATCAGACAGAAGTGGTACTTGTTTACCTTTGAGTGAAGCCTTAATATCAAAAGAACCCATTTGCTTATCTCTCTGCCAGTGTTTTCTTTTGCAAAATTAATTTTAGTTGACTGCTGATACCTGCTGGCCTGGAATTAATTCTTGCTATACATGTATAAGGAGTTTCATCACTCTCTTCATTTTAACTCCCTACATCTCATCACTAATTCATTTTGCTTTACCTCCTCCGTATATTTTTCAAACCTATGTTTCAACCATGCAGACTATTGCAATGAAGGCCACTCCTACTATTTTCAGGACCCAGGCTATAATATAAATGGGGGTCCCTGGCATAAGACCCATCCTATCAAATATCCCTTCTTCTTTCCACACTGTGAGGGGTCTCTGGTACACATAAATAGACAACTTGATCTATGTACCCAAGTCATATCCTCCATGTCCCCATGATCCTTACCCCAACTCCATTGATCTTTTGGTTAGAAGTGAGTTATGTAAACAGCATAGATCACCCTGAAGAATATGGACCAGGGGAACAGTCCTCTTAGGCACTAGAAAGGATATTAACACGGAATTCTGGGCGCTAGTTGTGGAGCATATTCTAGAATGGAAGAAGGGGTAGTACCCTGGGCTGTCACTGAGCATATCCTCTCAGCCCTACAGATACTCCACCAAACAAGGGCCAGAGTGTAGCCTTCTAAATTGTGCTGGGGCAGGAGTCTTAGTTGCGTGTGTTCAAGAGTGATACTAAGGCAATGGCTTCCTGCCTCCATTCTTCAGTCTATTAATGTTTCATTCATCATTTACCCAAACTAATCTATCTGAAAAACAGATATGACTTGTCTCTTTCCTTCTTAAGGTTATTAGTATCTCCCATCACTTACAAAGTTCAAATTCATCAGTATGGTGTATAAGGAAGCCGTGGTCTACTTCTCCACACTCAACGTCTTACTCTCATGTTTTATGCTTTATCCATACAAACTGCTTATCATTTCCCATGGATCTCATGTTTCTTTATCCCCTACATCATTTCTTATGTTGCTGCCTGGAATGTTTTTCAGCCCCTTCTTTATTTGACTATATTTTCCTCAGTAAGAGTCAGTTCTAGTCCTTCAGGAAGATTTCCAGGCTGGCTTCTTCTATGATAATGCTCACACTTTGTATTGAAATTCTCTTTGGACTTGGCACCTGTAGTTCAGCGGCTAGGGCACCAGCCACATACACCGGAGCTGGTGGTTTCGAACCCAGCCCCAGGCTGCCAAATGACAATGACACTTGCAACAATAACAAAAATAGGTGGATGTCGTGGCGGGTGCCTGCAGTCCCAGCTACTTGGGAGGCTAAGGCAAGAGAATCACTTAAGCTTAAGAATTTGAGGTTGCTGTGAGCTGTGACACCATAGCACTCTACCAAGGGCAACATAATGAGACTCTGTCTCAAAAAAAAAAAAAAAAAAAACCAAGAAATTCTCTTGGAATCTTTTTCCCCACTAGATTTTAAGGTAGAAACTATATTTTGCTCAGTTTTATTTGCATTTATAAAACAATGCCTGGTAGGTTTCAGGTGCTCAGAAATGTTAAACTGATGGTATCCCTGCACACTCGTAGTGTAAACCAGAATAGCTCCTTATTTTAATCAAAGGCCTAAGAGTAATTTATAAATTTGTTTGTGTTCTCTTGGTACTTAAATACATTTGGTGTAATATAATTTGACATACAGATGTGATTATTGTCCTCCTTCTTAAAAAAGAAAAAATAGCTTCATGCCTATAGAGAACTTGGAACGACTGAATTTTTATCTCAGGGCAACTGCCAGGCAGAGGCCTCTTTTTTATTATGTGACTAGAGCAATTCTGTTTGTGTTTATTTTGCAAATTCAGCTGCTCAGTAAGATTTATTTTGAATAACAATTTCTTTGAGTTAATATGTGGTAAAAATGTCATTCTAGAAGTCAAAATGTAATCAAGACATTTAAGATCTTCGCTTTATCCAAAATGTTCTGCATGCATTTCTCAAGCATGCTGCTTCAATTCCCAACTCCTTTCATTTGTCATTATTTCCCCCGAGAATGAAGAACAATGCCCTTTTTTCTGTTCTTTCTTAAAAGAATGATGCATCTGAGAATTAAACTCTAGTTTAAAATCATTTCCTCCCTAAAGTCTTCTCTGACAGGTCTACTTTCGCCTCTAAACTCCTGCAGTATTTTCTTTTTATAGCACCTTTTGATATGCAACATGTTGTAATTTTTGTTTTGCATGCGTGTTCTAAATCTTATTTCTATGACTTGGTCTCAAGGTTAGTCTTCATGTTCTACAAGATTTGCATTCAAAGCTTGAAATATACTACCAGTTACTTAATAACCATCTATAAAACATTGCTTGTTGATAATGCTGAATTTAGAAAAGTGGTAGATTTTGATTTTTTGAAATAAAATTATTAACATATTATAGTCTTATTTATAAAAAATACTTTGCCAGTTTTATATATTTAAAAAATGTTGGAATTTTTTTAAAGTAATTTATTGTCGAGACCCACCAACAATTGACAATGGAAGAATAATTAGTGGAGAAAGCGGACAGTATACATATAATCATGCTGTGGGGTATGCGTGTAATAGAGGCTTTACCCTGATTGGAGAACGCACTATTTATTGTACTGCAAATGGTGAAGAAGGAGTGTGGAGCAGCCTACCACCTCGATGTCAAGAAGGTAATCATGTTGGGTCTATCTATGGGCTGTAGAGATTCTATGACCTGCCTATGACGTGACTTGCATTTTTCTGCAAGACACGGTTTTTCATCACAGTCTCAAAGGGAAGGAGTCTGTGGCATATATGAACACATGTATGATGTATATACATATATAATCTCATTTTTCGCAAATTAACTTACATTTGCTGTTTCATACCATGTTACTTTCAGTAAGTTAATATAGATATGTCTTTGTTAATAAAAAGAGTGTATGAAGTGATTTATTAAATTGGCAGAGAAATCTCATATTGAACTGAGGGCTCTAGAGTAGTGTTCATACATAGTGTGACACCTGAGAAACTCTTGCCTTAGCCATTGACTTAATTCAATTACATTTTCTGCCTCCAGAATATTTATTATTGACCATTCTTTCTTCTTCATTCTTCCAGACTTTTTTTCCCCAATGTCTCTTTATACCCAGTCTGTCTGTTCAGAATCCTCAGAATTGTTTTTAAAAGAGATTTGAAAGATTAGTGAAGCTGGATTAAACATTGCATAGTACCAATACGTGGCAAGTGTTTAAGTAGAATGCCAACATAACGTAAAAATACTATTTTATAATTATAACTGAAATTCTGTTAGCATGAATTTTTAAAACATTGCTTATTAATGAAAAATTAAAGGAAATTCTTCAAGTAGAATAAAAATAATACCAGGTAAAACATGAAAATGCAAGAGGAAATGAAGAACACGGGTTCTTGCAAGGGTAAGTGAATACTGAGTTTGCAAAACAATGCATTGTCTTTGGGTTTGATTTATATGTAGAATACAAATGTGCCAAATCAATAAAGCAAAGGCCAGAAAGAGGTAAATTCAACTTAAAAGTTACAAGATTCTAGTGGTGCTGAAAAAGAGGTAAAAGTGAAAATTGCATAATTGACTTATAGTCAATATATGTTCTCATCTCTAGAGTTGCCATAAAAGAATAGTAAAAGAATGCATAAATCACAAACTCATAATGGAATCATAATAAATATTTAATCCAAAAAAGAATGAGAGAGAAAGAGACGCAGAAACAAACATAAAATAAATGGGTGGAGTAGAAAACTAATAATTGAGTGGTTGATACAAAACCCAATTTTATCAGTAATTGCATTAAATGTAATTTAACTAAGACTGTC
This sequence comes from Loris lydekkerianus, assembly GCA_963574355.1. Lineage (NCBI taxonomy): Eukaryota > Metazoa > Chordata > Mammalia > Primates > Lorisidae > Loris > Loris lydekkerianus. The sequence goes on along the minus strand of CAUYPK010039691.1, from coordinate 54,266 downwards.
AGAATAGATTTAAAAAGAACACCTATTTATGGTTTATAAGAGATGCAGTTTAATTATAAGAATATAGAATAAAGACTGGAGAAATATGCATACATTACCCCCCAAAATAAATTGGTACAATTTATATCGAGATCAATGCATATTTTGAAACAAAACAGTTTATAATGATAAGGAGCCAACTCAACAGGAATATATCACAAGCTAAAATCCATATGCACTTGATAAAATAACTTAAAGTATGTAGCAAAAATGAACAGAATTAAAAATAGATAAATCCACTTTTATACTTTGAGAATTCACACCTATCTCAATAGCTAATAGGACAAGCAATTAAAATTCAGTAAGAATAGAAAAGATGAGAGCAACAATTAAGCACATTTAAGTAAAAGAGCATTGAGCCTCATAATGACAGATGACAAGTTTTAAGTGTACATGAGGCATTTACCAAATTTGACCATACGGTCGGCTCTGAATTGCAATGCATTCCAGGAGATTGAAGTTGTTCAGAGCATGCTTTCTAACCACAGTAGGATTAAACTAGACAGCAAGAAAAAGATAATTAAAAATTAACTTCCTGTAAATTTAAACTCTATAGTAGTATATAAATTCTCTGGACCAAAAAATAAGAACTTAACTTGGTAGAAGAAAGAATATACGAGAGCCTTAGAGTGAAATTTCATATAAAAATATCACTTACCCTAAAAATAATATCATTTTTTGAGTTCTTGCTAAGTTCTATGTTACTTGCTGTGCCTTATAGCACCCTGTGAGACAGGCAAGGAAGTAGGAAGAACTGACATGCACCATTGGTTTGTGTATATAAGCAAGGGCATGATGTGTATGATGGGAGTAGTAATACTGGATGATATAACTTGTTGTTTCGGGGACAGACACTGTGTGAAGTAACTTAATTGTTTCCCTTAATTCTCATAATAATGTTACGCCATCTGGTCTCTTTTTATCCTCATTTTACAGATGAGAAAACTAAAGCTTAGAGGGATTGGAGAATTTGCCAAAGGTTACTATTATGTGGTGAAACTAGAATTCAAGACGACTTAATAATTGCCTTATTAGGGAGTTTACATAAATGACCCAAAGACAAACTGGCTCTGAACACCAAGGACATTGCTATGTTGTTAGATTTGTTATTCTTAGAATATATTCTTATCAGAAGTTTGACATTAGTAGTTATCTAACCTGAAATCCAAAGAGGAACTAAAATAATACATGTAAAGCTGGTAACCAGCACGAGTTATTTTTATTCAGATCGACACATTACAAAGAAGTACAACAAAACAAGTTCTCAAGCTCACTAGCATGTCATGAAAGCAGTGGAATTGGGATTATCTCTGTTGGTCCAACGAGTGCATCTTGTTCTCTAGTCTTGGCTTGAGTGAAGGAAGACAATTTTGAAGAGAAAATAGAGACGTAGCACAGAATACGATCACTTTCTCCTCCAACTTTGGTTTCCTTTTCTTACACACACAGCAGCTTAAGGATCTCAATACTACTTTGATACAAATCTGCTTCAGTCACCTAAAGATATAATTTATATCAAACTAAAAGCAATGTCACATTTCAGCTCCTTGGGAAATATGCAGTAAGACTTGCTTTCTTAAAAGTCACATCTAGGTGTTTGTTGGGAGAGAAAGGCAATAACTATAGAGCAAGTAACAGCTAAAAAATCTTAAGTTGGACAATAGCATTCAGTTAATTTTTCCTTAACGTTTTTTCTCCACAGGAAAATCTCCACCTGGAAAGGGCCCAACACCAAATCCTATCCCTACCACTTCAAGTACAGTGCAAGTACCTTCTCAGAAACCCACCAAAGAGACACCTCAGAGCCCAGGTATAGAAGCTCTGTTAATTCTTCAAAAACACAACACAGTAAATGGTTCAGCTACAGGAGTCCCACCAACTCTTCAGAAACCCACCGCAGTAAATGTTCCAGTGACAGGAGTCTTATCCACTCCTCAGAAACCCACCACAGTAAATGTTCTACGTACAGAACTGTCATTAACTCCTCGGAAACCCACCACAGCAAATGTTCCAGATACAGAGCCCTCACTAACCCCTCAGAAACTCATTACAATACATGTTAAAGCTATAGGAGTTTTACCAACTCTTCAGAAACCCACCACAGCAAATGTTCCAGATACAGAGCCCTCACTAACTCCTCAGAAACTCACCATGGTAAATGTTAAAGCTATAGGAGTTTCACCAACTCCTCAGAAACCCACCACAGTAACTGTTCTACATACAGAACTCTCATTAACTCCTCGGAAACCTACCACAGCAAATGTTTCAGCTGCAAAACTCTCACTGCCTCCTCAGAAACCCACCACAGCAAATGTTCCAGATACAGAGCCCTCACTAACTCCTCAGAAACTCATTACAATTCATGTTAAAGCTATAGGAGTTTTACCAACTCTTCAGAAACCCACTACAGTAAATGTTACAGCTCCAGAGCCCTCACTGACTCCTCAGAAACTCACCATAGTAAATGTTCCAGCTACAGAAGTCTCACTGACTCCTCAGAAACCCACCACAGTAAATGTTAAAGCTGTAAGAGTTTCACCAACTCCTCAGAAACCCACTACAATAAATGTTAAAGCTATAAGAGTTTCACCAACTCCTCAGAAACCCACCACAGTAAATGTTAAAGCACCAGCACCCTCACTAACTCCTCAGAAACTCACTACAGCAAATGTTAAAGGTCCAGCACCTTCACTAACTCCTCAGAAACTCACTACAGCAAATGTTAAAGGTCCAGCACCCTCACTAACTCCTCAGAAACTCACTACAGCAAATGTTCCAACTCCAGAACCCTCACTAACTCCTCAGAAACTCACTACAGCAAATGTTCCAACTCCAGCACCCTCGCTAACTCCTCAGAAATCCACCACAGCAAATGTTAAAGCTCCAGAACCCTCACTAACTCCTCAGAAACAAACTACAGCAAATGTTAAAGCTCCAGCACCCTCACTAACTCCTCAGAAACTCACTACAGCAAATGTTAAAGCTCTAGCACCCTCACTAACTCCTCAGAAACTCAGTACAGCAAATGTTAAAGCACCAGCACCCTCACTAACTCCTCAGAAACTCACTACAGCAAATGTTAAAGCTCCAGAACCCTCACTAACTCCTCAGAAACACACAACAGCAAATGTTCCAACTCCAGAACCCTCACTAACTCCTCAGAAATCCACCACAGCAAATGTTAAAGCTCCAGTACCCTCACTAACTCCTCAGAAACTCACTACAGCAAATGTTAAAGCACCAGCACCCTCACTAACTCCTCAGAAATCTACCACAGCAAATGTTAAAGCTCTAAGAGTTTCACCAACACCTCAGAAACTCACTACAGCAAATGTTCCAGCTCCAGAGCCCTCACTAACTCCTCAGAAACTTACTACAGCAAATGTTCTAGCTATGGAACCCTCACTAACTCCTCAGAAACTCACTACAGCAAATGTTCCAGCTACGGAACCCTCACTAACTCTTCAGAAACTCACTACAGCAAATGTTCCAGTTATAGAACTCTCACTAACTCCTCAGAAACTCACTACAGCAAATGTTCTAGCTACAGAACTCTCATTAACTCCTCAGAAACCTATCTCAGCAAATGTTCCAGCTACAGAACTCTCACTGCCACCCCAGAAACCCACCACAGATATTCGCACTACAGGAGTTTCACCAATGCCTCAGAAAACCACTATAGTCAATGTTCTAGCTACAGGAGTTTCATTGACTCCTCAAAAAATTGCCACAGTAGATGTTCCAGCTACAGAAGGCCCACTCACTCCTCAGAAACCTACCCCAGTAAATGTTCCAGCTACAGAAATCTCACCAACTCTTCAGAAATCCACCACAGTAAATATTCCAGCTATAGGAGTTGCACCAGCTCTTCAAAAAGCTACCACAGATTATTTTCCAACTATAGGAGTCTTACAAACTCCACAGAAACCTACCACAACAAATAATGTAGCCACAAAGGCCCCAGCAACAACCCAGACACCTGTCACATCAAATACCCTATCCACAAAGGTTCTACCAGCATCTCAGAATCCCACCGTGACTAATGCTTCTGGTATACTGGCCACACCAACTGTCCAAAGATTCACCACCCCAAAGTCATCACTTACACGAAGTCCTCCAGCAACCCGAAAACCCACTACTATACATGTCACAGTGACTAAGGGTCTCCAGGTTATACAAAGATTCACTTCTGCTCATATTACAGCAACCCAGACTGAACAACCTTCCAGGACAACCATGCGTCCTCTTGCAACAAGTATACCTAAAGGAGGAGATGTCCCTTCAGGTCAGTTGACACTGTAGGTTTCCTGAGTATGGATCTAATTTGCTGTGGTGGAAATACGAATTTGACAAGATTATAAAATTAAAGTCTCTATTGTAGCCAGGGTTTTTCATACTAATGCTTTTGACTTTCTTTAGAGGCAGACTCGGATTGTGCCAGGGCAAATATTTAAAAAAAATTATTTACAATAACATAGAAAAAGATTGTGCCCCCATTAAAAAACAATATTAAATTAAGATTGGTAAATAAATTGTTTTCTATGATAGCTTTAGGGAGTCACTGAATTTGTCATTTCAAACAACCAAATATATATGTGAGTCACCATGAAAGTTTTGAGAGAGAGTGTTGTGGTACATTATTTCACTCCCAAGAAATAGTTGACAGCATCCTTTCTGATTGACTTGTGCAAGTTTCAACCTCCTCGGCTTATTGGTGCTGCTGGGAGCAGTTTATTTGTCTGTTGCTGGGAGCGCAGATTTTACATTTCTTGATTTTTGTGTATCTCAAAACTTTTGTAATGACCAGTGTACCATCCTTGAGCTTGAGTCCTAGGTCTGCTTTATTGATAGAGACCCATACCTCAAAGTGTATTAAGAGATCAATCCAGATTTCCTGAAATTGCTATTTTAGTACAGTATTTCAACAGTGTCTTCTAAGTAATTGCAAATACAGAGATTCTTTCAAATAGTTTACATGATTGCAGGGCTCTATAAATGATAATTATATGAAAGTAAAGTATGCTGTAAGCTTCAGAATAAATATTGAGTGAATGAGTGAATGAATGAAACCTGTCTTACTAATTGATGCTGTTTCAGGCCACCAGTGTGACTTGTTGCCTCGTAACTTGCCTAATATGTGTGTATATAGCCATTTTATTAGATATTCTTGCTCTCTAATGAAGACTACCTGTTTTATCTTTCTTAGAAAATACCAACAGGACTGAGGAGACAATTTTTTAAAATTGTTTTGAATTTTAAAGTTAACACATATGTAGAAAACTGCATAAAAATAAATGTACGGCTCAGTAATTTTTCTAAAGCAAGTATTTGTGTCACCACTACAAATGTCAAGAAGTACATTATCAGTTCCCCCTATTTTCCACATGCTGTGTCAAGCCAGGACTCTATCCTCTGACTTCTCAAGCTAATGAGACTGGGGCTCCTTGCTACCCATACCGTGTGGCTTTGGGCCCTTCACTGCGTGAATGCATATCTAAACCTTGCCTGTAAACACTATTTACTTCCCCTTTTTAAAAGAGGAACTTCAATTCCTGCTTGCTTTCCGGCACTTCCTAGTGGCATCAAATAATTGTTTAAGTATGTTTTTATAGTTTATGAACATATTTTCACAAGGATTTTATGTATATTATAAATGTTATCTTGAAGCCAATTTTTCAAGTACCTAGTTGTTTTTACAAGACTTTAAACATTACAGATATTATTGTTAAAATTCCCTTGCACATTTCCCTACCCTCAGTTTTTTCTCCCTAAGACAATTACTTCCCTGAGGCTGCTGGGCTTACTTACCTATAATTCTTATACTACATGTGTGCATCTATAAGTAGTTACTAATGTTTTCTTGTATTTTTTATAATTTACATAAACAATATGTCATGTTTCATCATCTACCTTTATGTTTAACACTCAACATTGGTTTTGTGGTTTATATTGATTCATTTAGATTTAGTTTACTAATTTTAACCCTTGCATGGAGGTTTTGACGTCTTAAATTTTTTTTTTTTTTTTTTTGAGACAGAGTCTCACTATGTCACCTCTGGTACAGTGCCGTGGCGTCACAGCTCACAGCAACCTCAAACTCTTGGGCTCAAGCATTCTTCTGCCTCAGCCTCCCAAGCAGCTGGGACCACAGCCCACCCCCGACAACGCCAGGCTATTCTTTGTTGCAGTTGCCATTGTTGTTTAGCTGGCCTGGGCTGGGTTCGAATCTGCCGCCCTTGGTGTATGTGGCTGGTGCTGTCACTACGGTGCCACAGGCGCCGAGCCAGATGTCTTATAATTTTATAACATCTCTAGGTCTAAAATTTTAGATTATGTGTACCCAGTTTTTAATAGGGCAAGGCAAAGAAAAATAAAGTTCACTTTATATAAATTTGTTGTTGACCTAATGTGGAAATATTTGTTTCTATAAAATGTACAAGATGAATTTAATAAATTTAAACCTAATCAATTGGTATCATAAAAATATAATAAATGTAATTATATAATATATAATATACAGAGGGTGCCAAAACACGTTTTAAGAAAGGAAAAAACTATATTAAAATTGTAATACTTAGTTACATTTGACTTGTGCAATCAAAGCGGTACTCAACATGTCTTGTACTCATCTTTTGTTAATCAGTATATATTGAGTATTACAATTTTAATAGTTTTTTCCTTTATTAAATTTTGTATGCATGTTCTTGGCACCCCCTGTATAATAAATAAAATAAATGTATCAACTTTTGATCTTACATACAATTAATTTATTATATCAGGGAATAATGTAATATACCATATTTAGCACTTACTGAAAAATTATAGTAGTTGCCACTTAATGAGTGTGTACTCTAATGGCATGTACCATGTAACCTTCCATTTGTTAACACTAGTTCCTACAACAACCTTGCAAAGTAAGTATGTTTACTTTCATTTTATTGATGAAGAGTTAGATAGAGGCTTAGAGATTAGCTCATATAGTTCATATCTAGTGCATAATTAACAGGGAGGTTTGAACATATATTTGTTGAGTCCAAATCCTGTGCTTTTTCTGGTGCATAGTATCACCTATTCTGAGTGGTCATCTGTAGTCATTGCAAGTTAAAAATAATGTGTTAGGGTAATTTTGTGTTTTAGTAGAGTCTACTGAAAGGGATTTGGGTTTCTTATAGTTTCTTGATAGCAGGAGGGAAGCAGCATTTATTTACTATTTAAGCTTTTCAAACTTCTTTTTTGCCATGTTATATAACCAAATTTAGGTGGTGTTTATTTTGTTATTTGATTAACTCCTTATTATAATTTATGTGTAAAGTGTTGATTCTGTTGAACAGATGTAGGAACTGGTGTTTCAGTTATTTGATTAAGTTAATACTATATAATTATTTTCCTAAATTTCTTTATAATTCTTTGACTTACAGAAATTTGAGTTGCTTTGGAGTTTTCAAGTGCAGTTGATTGATACTATATTAAATTGCTAAGCAAATCAATGGGCTTTTAAATTTTTTATTTTTGTAATTCTTTTCTTTTTTCTCCCTTCTTCTGTAGGTACTTCCCCAGTTGTACATGGTAAGTTTGCCTCTCAGGCATGAATTATAATTGTGGGATGAACAGTCCATATTTCTGAAAGATAATGTCTTCTTTTTTCTTAAATTTTTTTCTATTTTTATTTCAGATTAATGTAAGGGTACAATTAGGTTACAATATTTGTATTTGTTCGTTAGAATCCCTTTTGTAAGTTGGGTACTGCACCCAAAAGGTGTGCCATATACTCTTACATTGGTGCCCCTTAAGTGGGAGCACCAATCCCTCTCTCCCTTCTCTCCTCTTCCCCCTTCTACCTTCCCCTCCCCCCAACTTGAATTGCATTGAGTTTTTCTCTTAATGTGAGCAGGTATTCAATCATCTACTGAACTCATATTGATACTCAGTACATTGGACACTCGCTTTTCTATTCTTGTGATACTCCACGAAGAAGAATGTTATTCAACTCCATCCAGGTTAATACAAAAGATACGAAGTCCCCATCTTTTTTTATTGCTGAATGGTAGTTTTATGGTATACATATACCACAGTTTATTACTCCATCCCTGGGTTGAATGGGCATTTAGGTTGTTTCCACATTTTGGAGATTATAAGTTGAGCTGCATATTTCATTACCTTTAAGCTACTGTGATGGGAATTCTGTCCTTGATTTGCTTCTCAACTTCACTGTTATTGGTGTATACAAAGGCTACTGATTTATGGACATTGATAGCCTGGGACATTACTGCATTTCTTGATCACTTCCAATCTTATTTTTTTTTTTTTTTAAAGGTTTTATTTATTTATTTATTTATTTTTTGTGTCACGGCTCACAGCAACCTCCAACTCCTGGGCTTAGGCGATTCTCTTCACCCTCTTGAGTAGCTGGGACCACAGATGCCCACCACAAGGCCTGGCTATTTTTTGTTGCAGTTTGGCCAGGGCTGGGTTTGAACCCACCGCCTCTAGTATGTGGGGCTGGTGCCCTACTCACTGAGCCACAGGTGCCGCCCATTTCTAATCTTATGGTTTAGTCCCTGGGGTTTTGTAAGTATAAGATCATATCATTGGCAAAGAGCAAGAGTTTGACCTCTCTGCCCCCATTTGGATGCCCTTAATATCTTTCTCTTGCCTGATTGCATTCACTAGACATTCCAGAACTATGTTGAATCGTAGTGAGGCAATAGAGGACATTCTTGTCTGGTTCTAGTTCTAAGTGGAAAAGCTTTCAGTTTTACTCCATTCAGTATGATGTTAGCTGTGGGTTTGTCATAGATGGCGTCAGTCAGTTGAAATGTGCCACCTATGCCTATTTTCTTAAGTGTTCTTGTTAGAAGAAGATGCTGAATTTTATCAAGTGCATTTTATGCATCTATTGAGAGGATCATATGGTCTTTGTTCTTGCTGCTATTGATATGGTGAATTACATTTATGCATTTGTAGATACTAAACCAAACGTACATTTCTAGAATGAAATCTACTTTTTGATGTTAAATTTGGATCTTGGTGTATAATTATTTTAATGTGTGGATGTAATCTTTTGGCTGAGATTTTATTGAGTATTTTTGCATCAATATTCATTAGTGAAATTAGTCTGTAGTTCTCCTTTTTGGCTGGATCCTTTCCTGGTTTTGGTATCAGGGTGATAGAACATGTTGGGGGAAGGTTCCTTCCTTCTCTGTGTTTTGGAATAGGTTCTACAGTATAGGTACGAGCTCTTCTTTAAAGATTTGATAGAATTCTGGTGTTAAGCCATCTGGTCCAGAGCTTATTATGTTTTGCTGGAATCTTTTTTATTGTTTCTTCCATTTCAGTGCTTGATATTGGTCAGTTCAAAAGATCTATTTCTTCCTTTAAGTCTAGGGAGGTGGTGTGATTCCAGGTGTTGGTGCATTTCTTCTACGTTGTCAAATTTCTGGGTATACTATTTTTCTGTTATTGCCCCTTGGTTGTTGATTGAAATTATTAGAAATCTTACTTTTATGTTTCTAATTAATCTTGGCAAAGGTTTTATTGATTTTGTTTATCTTTTTTGAGAACCAATTTTTTTTCATTAATTTTCTGAATGATTCTTTTGTTTTCACTTTCATTTATTTCTGATTTAATTTTATTTATTTTCTTCTGCGAGGGTTTGGGATTGGATTTTTCTTCCTTTTCCATTTCCTAAGATGATTCATTAGGTTATTGATGTGTTCTCTTTCTGTTTTTTTTGGATGTAGGCATGTAGTGTGATAAATTGCCCCCTAGGCCTGCTTTTGCAGTATCCCACAGGATTTGGTAGCTTGTGACTTCATTGTTGTTATGTTCAAGGTATTTAATGATCTCTTCCTTGATCTCTTCATTGAGCCAAATGTCATTCAGCAAGTTGGTTAGTATTCGTGCCTTTCTGTGGGATGAAAATTTATGTGGGGGTTGAATTTCACCTTTATTGCATGGTGGTATGAAAAGGTAAAAGGTATAATTTCAATTTTTTTAATTTTGTTGAGGATTGGTTTGTATCCTAAGATGTGAGCTATGTGGAGTATGTTCCATGGGGTAACAACATATATTCATTAACTTTGGGATGGTATGTTCTGTATATATAGTCTATTAAGTCCATTTGTTCTAGGGTCACATGGAAGTCCCTTGTATCTATGTTTAGTTTCTGTTTAGAGGATCTGTCCAGTTCTGTCAGAGGGGTGTTATATTACAATACCATAATAGCTAGGTGTCTCTAGCTATTATGGTATTATATTGTTTAGACCAGTTAAGGTCTGTTTCATAAATCTAAGAATATTTAAGTTAGGTGTATAAACATGTAGAATTGAAATGTCCTGTTGTTATACTGTTCCCTTGAGTGGTATGAAGTGACCTTTTCTGTCCTTATTAATTTTAGTTGGTTTAAATCCACTTGTCTCTGAAAATAAGATTGCAACCTCTCTTTTCTTCTGATTTACATTTGTCTGAAATACTGTTTTCCAGCCCTTCGCCTTGAGTCTTGTTTTGTCCTTTGAGGTTAGATGTACTTCCTAGAGACAGTACTTTTTTGTGCTTTTTTTATACAATCAGCCAGTCTGTCCCTCTTCAGAGGGGAATTCAGGCCATTTATATTTATTGAGAGAATTAATATGTATGGTGGAGTTCTATTCATCTTATTTTGTCTGTTGCTTAGTTTTATCCTTTATGCCATTGTGGAAGCTAGGTTGTATCTTTTAATTTCTGGGTATTTACTTTACTGGTAGTCTGTTGTGATGGTCAGTGGGAGAATGATTATTTCCTATATAGCTTGTCTTGTTTCCTCAATGTTTGGATGTCAGTAAAAGATTAGATCTCTCCATCAATTTTGAAGCTTAGTTTAGGAGAATACAGAATTCTGGACTAAAAATTAAGAAGGTTAAAGGTAGATGACCACTCTCTTCTATCTTGAAAAGTTTCAGCTAAATGTCTACTGTCACCACGATGGATCTGCCCCTGTAGGTCAATTGGTGCTTACTCCTGACTGCTTGCAGAATTTTCTCTTTCATTTTGACTTGGACAGGTTTATCACAATGTGTCTTAGAGATGCTCTGTGTTCAGATGACCCATTGTTTGATATCCCTCTAAAGGGAATATTTTGGAATTTTCTGTGATGCTTAGGAAATTTTCATTTATGATGTCCTCCAGTAAGGCTTCCATTCCTTTGGATCATTCTGCTCCCCCTTCAGGGATCCCTATAATTTGTCTAAGTGATTACTGTTTCTCTCTTCTGCCTTTTAAATGCCTGGGTTAGCTGAAGAGCCTTATCCTCTACCTCTGTTCTTTCTTCTCCATTGTCTAATCTGTTAGTGATACTTTCCACTGCATTTTTAATTTCCCTGATTGACTCTTTCAATTCCTTAAGCTATATTTTTTCTCATTTCTTCATGTCTTTCATTCATTACTTGCATGAGTTTGGGGATTTCCTTTTGTTGATTTTCTGCTTTTCCTTCAATTCCTGTCATTGTTTTTGTCATCCATATTGTAAGTTCACTTTGTCATTTTCATAATTTTTTTAATAGGTGGAATTCTCTGTGGTGGCTACCTCATGATTCCTTGGGTTGAGGGTGGGGTTGTTCTTTTCTGGTTTTTCATTTGCCAGAATTTTTCTATTGGTGCCTCCTCATGTGTGTTTTCTTCTTGTTCACTTTCTTTCCCTACTTTTTTCTCTCACTTTTTCCTTCACTCTAAATTATCTTGTCTCTGTGTTTGGGTGTTGAAGTGTCCTTCCAGGACACTCACCAAAAGGAAGAGAAAAGAGTGAGAAGGGAGTAAAGAAAAAGATAAAGAGAATGAGAGGAGGGTGGAGGTTTGAAAGGACACAATTGAGAGAGAAGAAGGACAGAAAGGGAGAGAGGAGAAATAGTGGTGTTTGGCAGGGTGCTTTGACTCACACAATTCCAGGACTCAGTGGGGCTGGAGGAGGTGGGTCCCTCAAGAGCAAGAGCTCCTTACTAGCTTGAGCAAAAGCAAGACTCTACCTCTGCCAACTATAGAAAAAATTTAGCAGCATATCACAGTGGAGACCTACCAATACCATCTTTCCAAGTGCCAAAGCTAGAAGGACACCCTAGTCCAGGGGCTCAAGGCTTCCTTCAGTTAGGTCAATACTGTGACACCTCAGCCCATGCTTCAGAGTGAGGCTCTGTCCCATAAATAGAATACAGAATGAAATAAATAAAGCAGATTAGAAAAAAGAAAAATAATAATAGTATATAAAGAAAATTGAAAATAAAATTATATAAGATGTAAAAATAAAGGGATGTCTAATTGTATTTTGAGAAACTTACGTGGGAAAGATGTGAAACGTAGAAAAATCTCTACTAAAAGAGAAAAGGAGAGAAAAAGAAAAGAAAGAATAGAAGGGGTGGAAAAACCATAGTAAAAATGGAGCCTTTAACTATTTTTATCTAAATTCCTTAAGCTAAGTATAATGGAAAAAACAAAAATACAACAAAACAGAAAACAAAAGCAAAACTAAGGAAAAAATTAAGGAAAGAAAACAAAGTATTATTTTTGCCTGGACACCTGGTGCTGCCAATAGGAAAAAAGAGAAAAAGGGTATATAATGTAAGGTATTTCCTGGACCCTAGATGGCGCTGTGGTGTTAGGAGAAGTAAAATAAGCATATAAGATGGGGGCTGGAAGCCGCTGTCTAGTTGCCAAGGAGCCCTAGTCCTGTCTTCCTGATTTATTTGTCCTCAATCAGGGTTTGTTTGTTTCACTAGCAATCAATCCACTCAGGTTTGGAAGCCTGAAGCTCTTACCAGACTTCTCAGGAGGCACACCTTGACCTTCCAGTAGTGCCCATTGGCCACACAGGGGTGCAGGAGCTGCTCAGTTCACCCCAAATATGGCCGCCCAAGCTCAGCAAAGTTTTTTTTTTTTTTTGCAGTTTTTGGCCGGGGCTGGGTTTGAACCCACCACCTCCAGCATATGGGGCTGGCGCCCTACCCCTTTGAGCCAGAGGCACCACCCAGCAAAGTTATCTTTTAAAAAATTCTGTTGCTGGAGTTATGAGGCCAAAATCTTACTTGTTTTGCAGTTTTTTTCTAGGATTTGGTTCAGTTTTTTGTTCATAAATATATTATTTGATGTTATAAATTTAGAAGATAAGAAATGTTAAGGAGCAATACAGCTAATTTGGTATGGTGATAAATAATGTCCAATAGAAAATATACTTTTATAAAAATGCTTATTTCTAAAATATGTACTTATAAGCTGAAGTCCTCCATCTTATGCATGTGTAAATTAACCAAGAGGTGACAAAACTGAAAACAAAAATAATATTACTATTATGGTTATTTTGCTCTTTGAATGAACCTCTGTAAGCCAAAAGATTCACCCTGCAGGATCCCAACAGTTTGCATTTCACTTTGTTCTTTATGTATTTTAAACAGAAATAAATGTATTCTAACTGAAAATTTGTGGTTTAATGTTTTAATATTCACAAAAATGATGAATTTTTGATGAGCATATTCTCATGTGCTTAGTAGCATTCAATGAAGACTTGACGTACTTAATTTTTCGCTGAATTTTTCAAAGTATATATTCTGTGGCTTTTAGGAAAACCTTATTTAGTATTACGTGTAATTTCAGCTCCCTTCTTCTTAAATTAGAGATATGGCAACATTTGTTTTGTGATCTTATACTTTGTAAGACAAACCTGAAAGTTATCTTTATTTCTTAGATTTATTCTGTGAATCAAAATAGTAAACTCTACTTGCAAGAAAACTGTTTTCGTCATTACACTGCAGTATAAATGAATGGTACAGAAGATCTTAGAAGTATTTGACTTTTTCCCCCATTTAATTCTGCTAAGAGAGAGAGACTGACTAATCTGCAGAGAACTTTTAATTTGCCTTGTAAATGACGCTTGTGTTGTAAATTTTTTAAGTATTCTTCCATGTTTCTGAATCAGTGTTTCTCAATTTTTTTTCTTGCCCTTTCCTCACCAAGGACCTTTATAGATACTTTTTCTTTATCTTTTCCACCACACATATATACACCATATACATATACATATATAGAGAGAGACAGAGAGACCTTATACATTAAAAAAAGTAAACTTTGGCTGGGTTTGGTGGCTCACGCCTGTAATCCTAGCACTCTAGGAGTCCGAGATGGGTGCATGGCCTGAGCTCACAGGTTTGAGACCAACCTGAGCCAGGGCAAGACCTCATCTCTAAAAATTAGCTGGGAGTTGTGGTGGGCGCCTGTAGTCCCAGCTACTTGGGAGGCTGAGGCAAGAGAATCACTTGAGCCTAAGAGTTTGAGGTTACTGTGACATCACGACATCACGGCACTCTACCAAGGGCAACAAAGTGACTCTGTCTCAAAAAAAAAAAAATAAATAAACTTTTTTTACACCTTCTTCAGATATCACACCAATTGAGAATATATGCTTTATGGTTTTTGTTGCTGTTGTTATTGTTAAGACAATATTAGGTAGAAGAAAGGACTTGCGCTTTAGAATTAAACCACTTGGACCAGGATTTGAATTCTGTTTTTATTTTTTTCTTTTAGTAATTATTCAACTTAACACTAGATTAATTTAATCTCTGAGTCTCAGTTTTCTCATTTATGAGAGGGCAGTTGTGATTCTTGTTTAAATTCTTTGAAGCTTTATATGATGGTGAATATGAAAACTCCTAGCACAGTGGTAAAAGTTGAATAAATATGAACTTGAAGAAGTCAATGCCATGCAGTCACTATTATTTTCCTTAGGTGGATTTCTGACAATTTTATTATTTCCCCTGGCCACACCAAAGAATAAGAATATTCTTTCATTTGGGTAACATTTGCATGTTTGTTCTGTGGCAAATACTGCAACCTTGAGGATTTTTGTATGTATGATGTTATGTAGTTATCACAGCAGTCCTACAATGTGATATTTGTATCCCACTTTCAGCTGAAAGAACTGTGGTTTTACAAGATTAGTAACTTACCCAAGGTCATAGAGCTAGTAAGCAGTAAATAGAGGCAGATGACAAGTACCAGGTACTTTATAGCATAGAAAGATTCTCATCCTAGTGACAGCCTAAAAGATTGCACAACTCAAGTTAGACAATTATATACACCTTAGTAACATTAGCCTCACTTGTTTTTCTAGTATTATCCATAATTTCTTTTGTAGTACAGATCAAAGGAATAGAGTCCAGAGTCATTTGTGGAGGTGGGAGTTGTTATGGAAAGAGGAAAGAGAATGAGCATGGTAAGAGATGAGGGCAATTGAGTGGTTATCAGAAGAAAGAATATAAAGCAAGCTATAAAAATGATTTGTCCTTGACCAACATATTTGACCAATTATTTGATATGGTTTGGCTCAAAATAGAGCTTTTAACCTTAAAAGTAAATATAACTTTCATAAATGAAATTTCATCTATTACAAAAGCATATTCTGTAGGCAAAGTAAATATATTTTGCCCTCCAAATCCCAAATGATAATAGTACAGGTAGCATCTTTCCTTTGATGGTGAGACGCCTACAAATTTGTAATCTGTATCACGAACCAAGTAAATGCCTCTCATTAAGCACATCTGTAACTTTTGTCTTTCTGAGACATAGTTTACTTACCTACAAAATGAGGGTGAACCTTACGATACCCTGGAGCTCTAAAATGACATAATTCCATTATCATATTTGAATGATCAATGATCAAAACATTTAAAATTGAGCATGGATGGATAAAAACACTTCAGGATCTTCTCAAACCCATCAAAAAATTTGTATTTGAGGATTGTGACCCTTTAAATATTTTATTTTATTTTTTTAAGAAAACAGGATGAATAACAAGCAGCGTTATTGTCAAACTTGTGACATTAGGAAGCAAAATGCAATCCACATCGCCTGTTTTTCCTTTAACTTCATTACCAATATGTATATCATGTGAAACTACACTAATGTAAAAGAATATGTAATTGCTCGTGTTTCTATTAACTGTGTTACCATGTTTTTCCCCCTCAAGGATTTGTTGCTGTTTTTATAATAATTACTACCATAAGTCTAGGCATGGCACTATGGAGATACAGGGTGAGCAGAATTCTGATGATTTTTAAAAGTTTATTCTTTGCTTCTTTCCAGTAACATTTCATACTCTCCACTAAAATTAGCTAACTCACTCAGCTTCATTGCATTTTTTGACATGCTATCTTTTCATTGTTTCTGCATATAATTGCAATCCTGGATGAGTAGCCCTGGTGTCTTTTTTCCCCTCAGTATATTCAAGAACACTAAGCACATTTCAAAGGGAAGTGACTTTTAAAGCCAAAGTCTCAGTTTGTGATCTAAACAACTTACCTTTTTTTCTGCTCAATGTAATCTGTGATAGTATCTGTCTGTTATACAGAAACAAATCTAGGAAAAGTCAACCTCTAACATATTGTGGAATTGCCTGTTTGGGCCTTTTCTGAGATATATTATAAATAGATGCTAGTCTAAAATAGAGTGGGCCCCAAACAGCCCATTGGTTAGGAAGGCAGACTGTGTTGTCTGACTGCTCAGTCTGTTTCTGATTCTACCATTGAGGAGCTGTGTGACTGTGAGCAATTTAACCTCTTGTGCCTCAGTATTCTCATTTGTAAAAATGAGAAATATAGTACCTACCTTATGAGATTATAGTAAGAATTACCACCTGTGAGGTGCTCAGAACATAGTAAGCACTCAGATATTAAAACAGCAACACTCGTATTAAAACAGCAACACTCGCACACAATTAGTATTATTTGAAATATCTACATTGTATCTGTGTATATTAAGTAGAATGTTACAGTTTGCTCTGATATATCCTGTAAACAAACAGCAAGATTTAAATTGAAGCTTTCTGTTTGTAGATTCAGCTGTACAGAAAACTAATTGTGGAGTTCATACAAACATGAGTTATTTCCAGGCTGGCCATGCCTGTTTATTTTTTTCATTAACTAATAAGAAAAACAATTTAATATTATTAAATTACCTGTTTTAATTCTTTGGACAGTGTGAGTTATTTACTTTTTATCCCCTATAACCTTTTCCATTCCACTTAAATTAGTCATATTACTTAAACCTGTTATGAACTAAAGTATGCGAACATTTTTAAAATCTCTAAATGGATCAGTCTTTTAGTACAATATTTGACCAAAATGTCCAGGGGAGGAGTTAATAGTTTTTATGGATATTTGACTAATATCAATAAAATATTCTAGATGTTAAAATATCAAATTTAGTAAGATGTAACTTCTCCTCAAGATTTTTTAGAAACTTCTTAGGAATGTGGTTTAGAGCCTAGCAAAAACTAGTAGAGGTCTAAGTCACATAAAATGAGTGAAGTCGGTACAGATGCCTCAGCAAAACTACTCGCCCCACAAAAAACAAAAAAAAAAAAACAGTCTTCTGTACTTTCTTGCATTTGTTTCAGATCCCTTTTGAAATACTATTATCAATTTATTAAATTATAAGTTACCAATTTATAGAGTAGTGTCAGCTTACCAAAACCAGTGCTTTCAGGTTCTGTGAGTCCTGAATGTGACTCACCAGGTCTTCTGTGGCCTTTATCAGTTTCTTTATGTACTTTGGTAAAGTGATGGGCCGTGATACTTTTAATAGGACAAAAAGTGCTAGAATGTAGAAGGGGAGAATACAGTATCCCCCCCTTTATCTGTAGGGGATACAAACCACAGATAGAACCCAACCCTGTGTGTAATCTGTTTTTTCCTATACATACATACCTGTAAGATAGTTTAATTTATGAATTAGGTACAGTAAGAAATTAATAGCAACTAATAATGAAACAGAGCAATTACTCAAAAAGATACTATAGTAAAGGTTATATGAATGGTCTATCTCTCTCAACATATCTTATTTGTACTCACCTATTTTCAGGGTGCGATTGAGAACGCCTATAACTGAAACCATGGATGAGGGGACTACTGTATTTGTTTTGAATTGTATTTTGGGATTTTGCGGTAAACCTACTTGTTCAGTTCCGAATCAGAACAATCATGCAAACCTCAAAAAAGAATTGGCCATTTTCATGTACACATAAAGATCACTTCATTTGCCTTACTTTAGAAGTATAAAGCTGTTGAGGGTAAGAGTTAACTTTATATATCCCTGGTTAGCTGTTTGATCTCATACTGATTTAATTAAATATTTGATCCTAGAACAGAAAATATAATGCATGTGAAAGTCATAATGTAACTTCATCTAGTGATTATTTATGTTCATCTACCAAAATACTTACTTATCTCAGAAGCATTGCATTTGGATGATAATTTTTAGTTTAGGGATAAGAGTGTAAACAACTGCTTGATTTTGCTTTTTGAATGAAATTTAAATTATATAATTCAATTATTTTTTCTTCTCTACTATTCAGCTCTTAAAAAATAAGAACAACACACTATTCAGTGTTTTATAATTCTGTTGGTGCCTCTCAGAAATAAAATCTTCTGGAGAATTATAAGAGGTATATATGGCTTAATAAAATCA
Source organism: Loris lydekkerianus (assembly GCA_963574355.1). Taxonomy (NCBI): domain Eukaryota; kingdom Metazoa; phylum Chordata; class Mammalia; order Primates; family Lorisidae; genus Loris; species Loris lydekkerianus. The sequence continues at coordinate 35,747 of CAUYPK010039691.1, read as the reverse complement.
CATTTTTTATCATGTAAAATATTCATTAATGCAGTTGTCTTGGTGTTCTCCATGACTTTTAAAGGATAATAGAGGTTTAAATCTTTGCTATTCCAGAATTATTTCTTCTTTGTTGAATGAATGACTAACACATCGAGTCGCTCATTACTCTGCCATATTGTCAGTTCTGAACTTGTTAGCAGTGTGCTTATCATCTCATCCTGTATTTGCACTTAGCGTGTTGTAATATCATAATGGCACAAATACTGGGGGTGGGCATATGGAACATGAGGACTTAAAAAGAATGCCTTCATTATGACGATTTGCATCATGAGATGGTTGGCCTATCTGATATATGTTTTTCCTTTGCTTGCTTGCTTGAGAGTTTTCTGTGTTTAAGAAATGTTACAATATGTGTTAAGATATTTTTTCTATAGGTCATGTTTATAAATCTTAAATGACATCTGTTTTTTGTGTTTACACAAAAGTAACGATATAAATGTATGTTTAAAACTTTGTAATTCTCTTAAGGAATCTCTCCTCTATTTTACGTGTAGTCTTCAGGGGGTTTTCACTGATTTATTTATATATTTTTCAACATATTCCTCACATAGGAATTCATTGACTTTTAATCTGAATGCATCTTAATTGATTCTAGTTTGGCCACTATTAACCTCAAGTAACTAAAAACTCCACTGTCATATTGTAGTTGTTGCTATAGCTGCTAAACTATAACTGTAAAAGTTTGTGTATACTTTATAACTTAACGATTTTTCTTTGTTTTTTTTTTTTTTTTTTTTTTTGCTGTACAGATTAACCAATTCTTTTTGATGATTTATCGCATAGTAACTAAAAATTAATGTTTCTCACTAGTAAATGAAATAGTTTTGATTTTAACTTTTTCTTTTTTTATTTTTCAGAGCAAACGTGTTTCACACTGACAGTTTTGCTTATAATGCTAATAACCACTGGCTCGCTGACCTAGCCAAAGAAGAATTAAAGAAGTGCACATCAGCTTTCACATGGAATGTTTCTACTTACTTAGACCTGTCTGTTAAAATGGATACAATAAATGTAATAGTGCTCTTCATTTCTAACATTATCATTGTGTTTAAGGTATATTAGGAATGTCAACAAAGCAAGGAGAAAGAAAGAAGTCAGCCCTGGAATCACAGACTTAACATACCTCAGCCTCTTGAAAATAGACCAGCTCACAGAATTGAGAATGATTGTTTTCCTAAAAGGATAGAAAGGTGTAGACATTTGCTAAGACTGAGAATGGGAGCATGAAGGAAAGAAAAGAAGTGATTTTTTTTCACTGTATAATATTTTTGCTTACAAAAGAAATTTTTTTAATTCAAAAAACATTAAAAAGGGTAACAAAAACAAACAATAAAATTTAATCCAGTTTCTTCTAAGTAAAATTGCCAAAGAGCAGTGGACCACATTGTAAAATAATCCTTGGCTATACAGCATTTTCTTCTTTCCTTACTCCATTAAAATGAGCCTGACTGGGTTGGCAGAATATTTTGAAGGAAAAAGTGCTAATGAGCAAGTATTGTTGGTGGCAAGGGAAGAATATAGAATGAAAGTTTGGTTCGTCCTTTGTAGTGTAACCACGGATAATGAACCAGGATTTAGCTCATGATTTGTAAGATGATATGCTGCAATTTTTTTTTTTTTTTTTTTAATGAGGACTATGAAGGTATCTTCTTTGACTTAATGTCTTTAAAAGTATCAGGGATATTATAATATTAACGTCAGAAAAGTGAGATGTTCAGAGCTAAATTATGAATTTTATTCTTTTATAATAAGATTTATGCTGTGTCAGTAAACATAGTGGTTTTACATGTGTAACAAGGAAATTTCAAGAAGATATGTAAAGAAATATTTTCACAAAATATAAATAACAGTGGTTTTATATGTATAACAAGGAAATTTCAAGAAGATAGGTAAAGGAAAATTTATTTTCTCAAATAGAAGTAAATCATTAATCACATTTTTTGTTCTCATGTAGTATTTGGAATTGATTTTTTTAATATGAATATTTGATTTCTAAATAAGATACTCTGTCTTACCTCCCACAAGTAGTTTAGAGCTGTCCTTTGGTTATCCTAGTGTGAATTATTTTCAGTTACTTTTAAATTATATTCACTTTCTCAGGCATGCCATGTTCATCTTATTGATTTACATAAAGGCAATCACATTAATTTCTAGGCTCTTAATATATTCTTAAGATATACTTAATTATATCTTAAGTATTAGACTGGACTAGAATACAGGCAGTCTTGGGTTACAGATGACCTAACTTATAGTGTTCCATACATATGAACGAGCTCTCAAGGTTCACCTAAGGATAATCTATAATTAAATAATCAAATTAATAATGAATCATAATCTATAATTAATCAAATTAATAAATCCAAATGGAGTAAGCAATTGGTTGGCACAGCATCTTTATCAGCTAGCAGCTGATCTCATTGTTTAGAGTCATGCATAGCATCACTTTGGTCTTAACTTTTTATTTGATTTTGTGAGTCTCAGTTTACCTCCAAAGCTAATGTCCATTGCAAGTTCAGGTGAGCCTGCCTGCAGGGAAGGAAAAGAAATAGAAACAAAATGTCATTATTCATTGAAAGCATTAGACGTAGACACTCAACTGTCAGAACAATTATAAAGGATAAAGCGAGAATAATGGAATATATGAAAGGCACAGCATAGTGGATTAATTATTGAAATGGAAATGTTATTGATTTGGTTAGAAGATCAAAATAAGTATAACATTCCTATTAGCCTAAGAATTAAAAGAAAGAACAATAGTTTCTGTAACTTACTATAATACCAGTATGATTATTATTATAGTATTACACTGTATTATTATTACCACATATGAGCCATTATAGTATTATTACCATATAGTGCTATTCATCAGGAATCTGAGTTACATACAATTCCTATCTAAAGACATTCTTAGGTACCTATCTCGTCTGTAACCCAGGAATAGTTTGCCACAAGAAGTCCAAATATATTTATGTATACTAGTTGCATAAATATAACTAGATTTCACAATGATTATTATATGGCCTCGTGTATTTTTTTTTATTGTTGAAGTACTTTAAAATTCCTTATGCTTCATGGTATTTCCAATCCTGCCATGATGATTTCAACTACCGGTCCTCAGTCAGCTTACCGTCTCACCTTATTAAGGCAAAAAAGTCCCTACTTTTAGAAATACATATAATGTTTATATTGAAATATTTATAAATACTTCAAAATGTATTTCTAAAAGTAGGCACTTTTTTTTTACCTTAATCACAATCATTACAACTAACAAGATTAATAATAGTTTCCTAATAGTTGCTAATAGGGGATTCTTTGAACGTTCCTTAAAGTTCTGGGAATAGGCACTTATCTACCTATTCATTTATTCATTTGTTAAATCTAAGGGCCCTTCTTGGGGGATAATGATAACACCAATTCACTTATTCAGAAAAATATCTGAGAGCCTACTGTGTGCAGGTGCCACAGCTACGAATATAACTGCAAACAGTGTCTGCTTTCAAGTTGCTTATAGTTTGCCAAAAGAAGTCCAAAACTGTACACTTAGAACTGCAAGAAAGTATGTAGAGTTTTTAGTGCTTCTTTAGTACACACTATCCAGAATACACTGAGTAATGAAGCTGTTGTTAACTGGATGAGTGGTAGGGAAGGAAACATTCAACACAGGAAGCTGATTGAGAGGACTGGTGGTTGAAATTATCACCGCAGAATTGGAACTAGCATATAGTGCAGTACAACCCAAGTAGGAAAGTCTTAGAAAAAAGGCCAAGAGGACGTCATGGGTTCAGTATAGAAGTAAAAGTTACAAGCTCAAGGTTTTTTATTCTGTCTTGATCAAATTAAAAGTTAGAATCAATGGATGCAGGTTTGTAATACCAAGAGCTTTAGATGTTGTCAACTATTAAACTTTTAACAATATAATACCTCAGCGTTTTCTTATTATGAAATTATTAACTATGAAATGTCCCATTTCCTTAAGTACTAAATTTGACAGTTGATATCTCTGACATTTCACTTGGCACTTCTTTTTTTCTTTTATTGAGACAGAGTCTCACTTTGTCACCCTCGGTAGAGTGCCGTGCTGTTATAGCTCATAGCTCATAGCAACCTCAAACTCCTGAGCTCAAGTGATTCTCTTGCCTCCTCCTCCCAAGTAGCTGGGACTACAGGCACCTGCCTTAATGCCCAGCTAATTTTTGTTTGTTTAGCAAGCCCAGGCCATGTTCGAACCCCCCAACCCTGGAGCATGTGGCTGGCACCCTAACCATTGAATTACGGGCACCTGACACTTCTTGTTTTATATTTATTGTGAAGGTACATCCTCCTTAAAATGCAGTTTGTCTTGTGATTATCTTTCAAAATTATTTTATATAGCAATTTTTTGCAAAAACATGGGCAAGTCAAAAATTTGTGTTATTTTTAAATATGAGTTCTATCGTGGAAACAATACAGAGCAGACAACTCGAAACATAAATGAAGTGTTTAAGAAAGATGTGACTAGTGAGTGCACAGAACATCAACGGTTTAAGAAATTCCATTCTGATGATTTTAATGTCAAAAATGAGCCACATGGGGTACAGGCGAAACCTACTAAATGCCGAATACAAATGTCTGCATACAATAATTAAGAAAATGCCATGAAGGCTACGTTGAACAGTTTGATGAGAATATTTCAGATTGTATATGAAACCAGCACATTGTACCCCTTGATTGCACAAATGTGTACGGCTATGATTTAACAATAAATAAATAAAAATGAACCACATGGGTGACCGGAGACAAGGTGGATAATGATGAACTGAAAGTTGTAGTGGAAATGTATCTGTCTCAGCCTATGAGTAAATTAGCATTGATGTTTAATGTCACTATTCCAATAATATTGGACTATTTGAAACAAATCGGCAAGGTATAGAAGCTGGAGAGATGGGTTGTGTGTGAATTAAATGAGCATGAGAAGAGAAATCATCTCAAAGTTTGCTTTTCTTTGCTGTCATAGCATGAAGGCAAATCATTTTTACACTGTATTGTTACGTATGATGGAAAATGGATTGTTTTTGACAATCTAGTCCAGAACAATGGTTGGATACAGATGAGGTGCCAAAGCACACTCCACAACTGAATATTCATCAAAAAAAGCTAATGTGGTCTGTCTGGTGGTCCAGTTTTGGTATTATCCACCACAGCTTCGGGAAATCTGGTCAATCAATTATAGTGGATATCCCTTGCACCCAATTGCCTAAAATTATAAGGATGCTTGTGATTAAGCAGCCAAAGTTGAGACAGGCGCACCCTCTTGCAAGGCAATGTTCAACCACATGTGGTATAAACAATGCTGCTCAAACTACAAAGGCTAGACATGGAAACTGTCATCCACCATCTTCCCCAGACCTTGCACCAATTGACTACCACTCCTTTCAGGCTTTGAACAACTTCTTGCAAGGAAAAATATTTGATTTCTCAGCAAGCTGTAGAAAACATGTTGGCATGATTTCATACCAAGCTACTATTAAAATGGCAAAACTGTGTCAATAGTTTAGGTGCGTACTTCTATTGTAATACTGCTTCTTGTTTGAGATATAATAAACTTTTGTTTCAAAATCAGACATTTCATATTTAATGACTAAATCTAGATAAGGGTAAAAGGTAAAACATTAATATTTAACAGTTTCCTTGAAGAAAATAATATAAATAGTAGGCATGTTGGGGACAAAGGACTTTCTCATAGTATTTATATTCATTCTGTATCCTGTTATCATTGGGTAAAGCAGTTTTATTTTTTCTCAAAATAATCTTTCCTATGAAATGTTACTTTGATTGCAAAGATTGTATTGCTTTTCCTATTGATTCTGTTGTTTATTTGTTGTAGTAAATTATGTTTGCTCACCACAGAAATCTGAGATTTTTTGTTTTATTTATTTTATTATTATTTTTTTTTTTTTCGTAGAAACAAAGTTTTTTTTTGCTATGTTGCCCAGGTTGGTCTTGAACTCCTGGCCTCAAGCAATCCTCCTACCTTGGCCTCCCAAAGTTCTGGGTTTATAGGTGTAAGCCACCACACTTAAGTTTGAGTTTTATAATATTAAACCCAATATCACTGTCACATTTCTGGGAACACTTGAACATTAATATTTTTGTCTTATTACACTCTAGCCTTGTTTCATTTCATTTTGTTTTGTTTTGTTTTTTGGCTAATGGCCAATGGATAAATGCCTCATTTTCCACTCACTTACCTTGAGTGTTTCCTCCTCCTTAACTAGACTAAAAACAACCCCTTCTCTGAAGGTGCTGCTTTCTTTACAGCCTGTGCCAGTGGTGGCTGGTCTATTTTCTTATTCCATATGACTCATTATTGAGAGGGAAGAGGTGGTGTTTTCCTTGTTCCTCATTGCCACTATTCCATTTCAATCTCCCCCCCTCCCCCCCCTACACACACTTTAGAAGAGTAACTGTTCCTCTTCCAGTCCTTGTTACTGCAGTCTCCCTACTTACTGGTTGCTCACTCATGTCTATTGAGGGCTTTGGAACCTGGCTCACTATCTGCCAATTGTCTTACAACTTGACATTACCCTTGATTATTTCACCATTGACAAGGATCCAGATTTCCAAATGCCTTTCTCCAATAAAAGAAAAATATTACGTACATGTTCTCACATACAAGTAGGAGCTAAATGATGGTTATATGTGGTAATGAAGTATTGTCATTGACAGTAGAATCAAGAGGGAGGCTGAGAGGGGATGAGGGCTAAAAGTCTTAGGGGGTACAAAGTATACTATTCTGGTGATGAATACACTGATTTCAGCATTATACAATTTATCCATTAACACAAAACACTCATTTTCTCTAAATCTATTGTAATTTAAAAAAGGAAATTAGAGTTCCTAAAAGAAAGGCCTGAATCTAGGGTTGGCACAGGGAAAATAAAAGGTAAACCTGAAATATCCTGTGGTATCAGAAATTAAGTGTTCCAGAAAAAAAAAAGTGCTCAAAATATGATGTTGACAAGCTCCAGCTGACCAAATCTGGGACTACTATCGCAAATAAATAATAATGGAAATGGCTTATAACACACAGAATAAAATAAGAATTTGAGCTCATACTGGTATAAATGAACAAACAACAGAAAACTTCTTACTGTAGAATTCCCATTACCTAAATGTAAAAGGAATGGTGAAGTGGACTGTCGCTCAAAAGAGTAGGATGCTGGCCCCATTGCCGGAGGTGGCAGGTTCAAGCCCAGCCCCAGCCAAAAACTGCAAAAAAAAAAAAAAAAAAAAAAAAAGGAATGGTGAAGCCAGCATTTGGCAACTGTCACAAATTATTTCAGGCAAGAATAACCAGTGGATGCTAAATTAGTAAGTGAAAATCTGATGAGAAATAAGATAATTATATAGTCTCCAATTTCCTCCCTCACGAAATACTAATTGCAGATAGTAAACTTGCAGTGGAGAAAATCTGACAGACACAATTTTAATCAGGTTGTCAAAATTAACATCACTGATAATGGAACAAATAACACTTAGAATATTTAGAATATTGGAACTGCAGGTGCTGCTTTCTTTGTATGTTGGCTGCAAATTTTTCTTACTCCATATGACTCATTATTGAGAGGGCAGAGGTGGTGTTTATAGATAGAATATATTGAGAAGAATTCAGCATCATTTCTGTGGTATTGCTGCAAAACAATGCATAGTATGTATCAAAATATGAAGAGACTTTTTTTTTTTTTTTTTAGACAGAGTCTCACTTTGTCCCCCTTGGTAGAGTGCCATGGTGTCACAGCTCACAGCAACCTCAAACTCTTGGGCTAAAGCAATTCTCTTGCCTCAGCCTCCCAAGTAGCTGGGACTACAGACACCCGCCACAGTGCCGGCTATTTTTTTTGGTTGTAGTTGTCATTGTTGTTTGGCAGGCCCATGCTGGATTTGAACCCAACAGCTCCGGTGTATGTGGCTGGCACCCTAGCTGCTAAGCCATAGGTGCTGAGCCTGAAGGGGTGTTTTAAAAAAAATCATTTGAGGAACATTCTATAAAATAGCTAACTTGAACTCTCTCAAAGTCAAAAGGTCATGAAAATCAAATAGGAGAAAGCAAAATAAAAATAGTCAACTAATTTTAAAAATTAAAAGAGAAAATAATGCATATAAGTATAAAAATCATTGAAATAGAAACAAAAATATAGAGAGAAAATAAATAAAACAAAAACCCAGGTCTTTAAAAAATCAATAAATTGATAAACTTCATTTAGACTGATAAATAATAAAGAAAGAAAACAAAAACTACTAGTTATCAGTAATTCAATAGAATATAACACTACAGAGCCTAATTTTTTTAAGAAAAGTAACAAGTACCTTCATACCAATAAATTAAAAAAAAAAATAGATGACATAAATTTATTGAAAGACACAAGGTGCCAAGCATGACCTAGTAAGAAATACAAAACTTGGATAGTCCTATTAATTTAAGAAATTGCATTTTTAGTTAAAAATCTTTTCAAAAATAATTTATGCCTAAATGTCTTCACTTATAAAACTCTAACATTTAAGGAAGAAATAATGCCAATCATATGCAAACTCTTTCAAATAGAGAATACTTCCAAACTCACTTTACGAGGCCAAAGACATCATAAAAAAAAAAATTAAAGACAAGCATCCTTCATGAATACAGACGCAAATTTCCTTGAAAAAAAAAAAAATTTTTTTTTTTGAGACAGAGTCTCAAGCTATTGCCCCAGATAGAGTGCTGTAGCATCACAGCTCACAGCAACCTCAAACTCTTGGGCTTAAGGGATTCTCTTGCCTCAGCCTCCCAAGTAGCTGGGAATACAGGCACCGGCCACAACACCTGGCTATTTTTTGGTTGTAGTTGTCATTGTCATTTGGCAGGCCCACTCTGGATTCAAACCTGCCAGCTGGATTCAGACTCACCCTAGCCACTGAGCTACAGGCACAGAGCCACAAAATTTTAACAATCAAATCAAACAATATATGTAAAAGAATATTATAAATTATAATTGAATGTTTATCCCAGGAATGAAATGTTTATTTGACATCCAAAAGTTAATCAATGTAATTCACCATATTAATAAAAGAAAATCCATATGATAAATTCAATAAATGTAGAGAAAGCTTTTGATAAACTTCAACACCAATTTGTAATAAGAATCAATGTTTAGGTATTCCTTCTGCTATATCTCGAGTTATTGCCTTTCTAGGGATATCAGCATACTACCTAGCAAACTCAGTTTGCTCCAGGGGTTCAGAAGGGTTGTAGCAAGCAGCTGGCCCACTAGGGGGCACACATATCTGATATTGGGTGTTATTATATATGCAAGTATCTTCAGGCTTTCCTGTATATTCATAATAAGAGTAAATCAATAACACAATTTTGACAATTTGTCTAGTTTGGGTTACCTTTTGGACACATTTTTCACAACCTTCATCATGTCTTGTACCTAAGATTAAAGAAGGAAAGTGAAAAGTTCGAAGCAAAGAATCAGTAATCAGTCCCAAGCCACGGCTCATCCTCAAGCTTCTGCCGTGCATAGACCAGTCAGCTCCTGGCATGTTATTTGTTCTTTTTGTTACTGCTAAATCCTTCTTCTTAGGACACCCCAAAGTCTCAAAGGGGCTAATGATACTCCCTACCCCTAATCCATTTTACTTATTTACCTGAAATAGTATATGTTTTGTGTACTTGTTTATTTTCTGTATCTCCCCACCCCCAACTAGAACACAAATTTCATGAGGAGCTCTATTTGTTTCATGCATTGCTGAATTCATGCCATAAGGTATAGAAAGCCCCAGGAGAAGTGTGCGTGTGTGGGTTCCCTGCTTGTAAAAACAATTTGATTTTAAAATGCATTACATATACTCGATACTAATATGAAACCAATATATAAACAACTACATGCCCACACAAAAGAAAAACCACTAGTCTAACAAGGGGGGGAGAGGAGAGACAGGGGAGCAAGGAGGAAGGAGGGCGATTGGCTGGATCTCACCTAATGTGCACAGTGTGAGGCTGTTCAGCACGCCCCAGGGTGAAGAGCTCAATTACAGCTTGAACTTTATCTTAGAACTGAAAACAATGTAATCTCCCCCAAAAATGTTTTTTTTTTGTTGTTGTTGTTTGTTTGCAATTTTTGGCCAGGGCTGGGTTTGAACCCGCCATCTCCAGTATATGGGGCCAGTGCCCTACTCCTTTGAGCCATAGGCACCACCCAACCTAAACATTTGTATCCTCACATTAATCTGAAATAAAAAATAATAAAATTAAAAATAAAAATGCATTACAAAATTCATGATCCCATGTGAAGTATAGTCATTTATCAAGAAAATGTATTCATCCCTTTTCTGATCATTCCCTATGAGGCTTCTTCAGAGAGTCCAGGTATCATCTCTTTCCTTTTAGATCCTGGATCCTCCATGTTTTTTTATTGCCAAATGTTCCCAATGTGCTGTTCCTGGGTAATTTTATATCTCTTACCACTAGAAAAAAAGATGACAATGCTGCTATCAATGCTAAGGCTCCTTAGAACCTGTTTATATAGGTTGAAATGATACAGATTTCCCTGCCCTTGTGGTTCCTAATGCTATTTATTTATTGTTAATTATATCATTACTCATGATGCTGATCATCTAGCATACTGCCCACGAACTCTGGCATCCTTCCAATGACTCTCAAAGGTTGTTACTGTGCTTCATTGATGACAACCACAAATACAAACTTTATGTGGGAAAGGAAAATCTAAATAATATTTCAATTTCTCATCTTGTTAAATTTACGCTTTGGAATTTATAGTGTGTCTTAGTCTTGTACTCTTTGGGCCATAATCACTGCATACTTAAAGTGGGGTTTCTTTCGGTGTGTACTGTATCTCTGCCATCCTCACATTGTCACCGCGGAAGGACGGGTCATGGAGGAGCGAAGAAGCAGCCCCTTTTTGACGAAGAGTGACTATCTTTCCTTTGGCATGGCTGACAGTGGATCTAGGACAGATCAGAGGCAAGGCATTGAAAGAAAGGGCCCCGGAGCCAATAGTCTAGCAAGCTCTGGGGGGAGAACTGCCTGTACATGGGCTGGGGCCAGCAGTGGCAGGGGTGAGGTGGACGGGCTAGGAGAAGAAGGAACTGCCTACGTGCCATAGTAAGGGGCATACAGGATAAAGAACATCTGCTACCACCCTTCTCATCCTCATGTGACATAGTCCAGATGTGCCAGAGGTGGCATCATAGTTGGAATAACAAGTGACAACTGTTACAAGGACCCACACGTATTTGCAAGACCCAGAGTTGGTGATAAACAGCTGGTAGCCCAGAGCCCTGAAATGGAAAAATACTCTCCAAAAAATTTAACAAAAATTAGTACAAGCTTGGTTGCTTTAACTTGATATAATAAATAGATATAGGTTTCCATAAAAATTCTACCAAAAACAATTGCATCTTGGTGGATTCAGGAGGAGTTGTAGAATGAAGTAGGGTCATTTCATCATAGGTATGTGAAGATGTCTGTTGCGGACTGAATGTGTCTCTCCAAACATTTTTGAGTTGCAGCTGGAATCCCTATGTGTGATGGTATTTGGAGGTGGGGCTTTTCAGAGGTGATGAGGCTTAGATGCGTTCACGAACCTGGGACTTCCTTTTAGGATGGATTAACAATGCCCATGTAAGAAGAAATGCCAGAGTGATTGCTCTCTCGCTCCCCTCCATGTGACAACAGAGCCAGAAGGTGGCCATCTGAAAGCCAGGTCACCTGTCGGTATTTGCAAAATGCTTAAAATAGTGCCTGGCACGTAGTAAGCTATGTGTTTATTAAATCAAATATACATGGATAAAATGTAAGCACCTTTTAAAAGTCATTTTTATATGTGTATTATCTTTTTACTACAGAAAACAATTTCAGCCTAATGTCCCTGGTGTCTGTTTTTCTCCCTTGTCCTTTTCTTGTCTGGTAATTACTGATTGTTGTTAATTTATATATTATTTTTTTCTGTCTTTGTAATTCAGCAGAGATGGTGAGGCCTTTGAGTCATAGTTAGTTTTGTTTTTCTTCATCCAAAAACTTCCTCAAGGATAGTAAGCGTTTATACTAGGAAAGAAAAACATTTTCAGCAATAATTTAGATTTTTCTACACATCTATGCATTTGTATTTTGTTTTTCCTTTTGTTATAAGGTCGTTTTATCTTTAGCCAATGATGACATAACACAGTTGAATGGAGCAGTACTTTTTTGGGGAAGGCAACATTTTTCAAGTAGAGAAAACATTTTAAAACTTGATTACCAGGAGGTGCCAGTGGCTCAAAGGAGTGGGGCGCCGGCCCCATATGCTAGAGGTGATGGGTTCAAACCCAGCCCTGGCCAAAAACTGCAAAAAAGTAAAAAAAATTGATTACCTGAATATTCATTTCCTTAACTTATATAAGTAATGGTTATCTTTGCAAACACAGTGGTTGCAAGAAATTTACTTACATTTTCTTTTAACTTAAGAGAGGTGATTGTTATTATTTAATTGTTGTCATTTTTGTTTCAGAGATAGCAACATTTTAAATTGTTAGGAATGTCATCTTGATTTCTTAATTTAGTTGGAGTCTTTGAAACTCCTCCCAGATTTATATGTACATGTAGTGGTCTTTTTATACTAATGCTACTGAAATTGCATTGCATTTGAGAGACTTTATTGTCTTTGTATTTAAGAATTAAACACACACTGGGTGGCGCCTGTGGCTCAAAGGAGTAGGGCGCTGGGCCCCATATACCGGAGGTGGTGGGTTCAAACCCACCCCCAGCCAAAAACTGACAAAAAAAAAAATTAAACACACAAACTGATCTTCATCAAATTTTCCCTTATGGAAAGTGGGTGCTAGCCAGAATATATCAAATATATCAGGGTTATCTTCAATGTATTAATTTCATGTCTCAGGAAATACATACATCCTGCTACCTAATAGCTCTGTATCTAAAAAGCTACAGCCCTAGGTAGGATGCTTGGATTTCCCTTGGAGTCGGCATTCATGGGCTTTTAGGGGGAAAGTACTGAACACTTTTAGTGAGAGAATTTTATCAAATGCTTGAGCAAAATGGAGGTTATGGCCATCATTTTTATCCAAGGAAAAGAAAGGAAAGGGATAGGTACCTGGAGCAGGGCAGATAGAGGCTGGCTTTGTGGACTGTTCCACTCACAGCTTCCTAGGACTACCCTGAGGTCCAAGAATACGAGGTATCACTTTGTATTCATCCACTAGGGGGTGGCAAGGGCCTCTTACTGAGGAAAGAATCCGGGGAGGTCCGAGGTTTGCCTGCAGTTCTGAGAGACAGAGCTCCACTGCTGGTCACTAACTCTGTGAAAGGAAAACCTCCCTGTGCTGGGCCCTGTGTTGCTGCTGGGCACTCACACTGCAGAGGAAACCTCCTTCTGCTGGTCCCGGAGTTTGCACACACAAAGAAACCCATCACTGGGTGAATTCTCAAACCAGAAATGCAGATTTTTGGAATTTAATCATTCCCCCTTCAATTCAAAGCTGTGTACATTTTCCTCCTGTCATTAATAAAGTTCTGGAACCTAAGGATCCAACCTCGGTAATATCTAATAGCCACATAGATGCCAGCTTCTCTGTATTGCGATGGCTCTGCAGATGCTCTCAAACACTCCTGTCAATGTTGCTCTGAGCAGGTTGAGGATGAGATGGTAACAACGGGCTGTCTTCTCTATGAGCCACAATGGAAGTTAACCTTCCCTGTCAGCTATGCCCCATCTTAGTGCCATCGTTCAATCCCCCCACAATCGTTAATCTACAAGAGACAAGGACTCAATTCTCTGTTTGAATAAAGAATCCAATATATGGGTTTCTATGTTTTGAAAACAAGCAAGAAAAATTCAAAACTCTTCCTTAAAAATAGGACACACAAGAATTTATATCTTTGATAAAACAGATATTTGAATTTAAATGTTATCTCCAGGGCTAAAATTATTAAAACAGTGAATCAGAAGCCCATTGTTTTAGGAGATATGTTATGAACCATAGGATAGCTTTTCCATAGCTGTAGTTCTGAGAGTTTTTGTAGGAGGGGTGGGGGAGAGATACATTCTAGCCAGGCTAGCATAATTAAACAGCCAAGGCAGGCTTTCCCCTCTTGAAAGTCCCTCTCGGAGAAAAAGGCCTTTCAGTTAAGTTTAGGTAATTTATAATGGGACAATACACCACGTGGCTATCAAGAAACGGAATTATTTACCGTAGGGAAAAAAATTCAAATCGGAACAATAAAACCATTCATTATGGAAAAACTTAAAACAGAAAGCATTGTGTTGTGTTTAGGTTTCTGGAAAAGTAGGAATCATCTAGATTTACGACTTCAGATGCTTCAGAAAGAGGAATAAGTATAATTATTCATCTTCACCCTCAGAAGTGCAGGAGTTATACTGAATTTTAGAGGTCTGTCATTAATTTTAACACTATCCCTTTTTTTTGTATCTTTGTTAATTATTTAAAACAAACTTTGTCAAAATGCAAAATTAATCACAAAGGGCCGTAATATGTATTTTATAATAGATAAACCAATACAGTAAAATACATACAATACGCAAACAGATCCAACACCATGTGGAAACTTAATTTAGTATGAAGCTGACATCTCAATTCAATGGGAAAAAAATGACATATTTTAAAAATTCAACCATCATAAGTATCTATCACTCTGGAAGTACAATTGTTGCACATACCATTATATGTAAGAAAAATCCAGGTAGACTAAGTACCTAAAACTTAAATGCACGTTGATAATTTTATTCTGTATTGTGTATATATGCATATATATGATAAAAATCAAGAATTCAAATGGAATAAATTTTAATAATAACAGAAACTCAGAAAATATACAGGAAAATACTTGATTACATTATATGGCAACAGTCACTGTAAATGTGAGCCAGAAAGAAAATATTTATGAACAATGTAATAGACAACAGGCTAATACCCAAGGTAATGAATTCTACAAGTTGAAAAGACAATCAAATAAAAAAAAAATGGGCAAAACACATGAATAGGCATGGACAGAGGGAGAATTGCATGTAGCTAATAAATACATGGAGAGGAACTCAACCTCACAGGTATTCAGAGATGTACAAATAAAAAATTATAAGTTAGTTTTTATTCATTAAACAGGCAAAATTTTAAGCATTTAGCATTGAAAAGATTTTGGCAAAACAAACATACATCAGTAGCAGAAGTGCAAATTTCTACAGTGAGAAAGTAATCAGAAAGTATTCTGGCAGTATCCAATAACACCTAAATATCTGTAATGCTTACCCTAGAAATCTGACTTTTGTGCTATCTATTCTATAAAAGGACATATGTACAAATTTACATGTGCCTGTGTACATGTACATTTATAAGTACATAACAACAAACATAAGACATTTTCATAAATATGGAAATAATAAAGGAAATTATCCTTAGCTTGAAGATAACCTTGAATTGTAGAGTAAATAAGATCACAGAATTTAAGAAAGACTTTATAAAGCAAATAATAGGCTTACCCTGAAAAAGATTCTCTGAATTATGAGACAGAAAATAATGTCATATAAAAGTTTTCTGTTATTATATTTAGTAGAAAATTTAATATTTCCTTATAGAGAAGAAACTATATTCTGGACACTGTTATAAAAGCTGCATAAATGCTATTTTACTTTATTTATTAAAGCTGACTTCTGCTGCCCAATTCCAGAGATTTGGGATACATACATATGACACATAGAAAGTACTTGAAACCTTCATAAATGGCAAAATTTTATATTTCTAAAACATTAAAGATTCAAACAAGCATATCGTATTAAAATAGTAAGGAAGTTGTTATGTTGGGTTGTTAATGAATATACTTCTTTCTATATACAATTATTGATTGGAGGGTAAGATGGGTTTTTTCTTTTTTTCTTTTTTAAAATTTATTGCTGGGGATTCATTGAGGGTACAAAAAACCAGGTTACACTGATTGCATTTGTTAGGTAAAAGTGCCTCTTACAATCGTGTCTTGCCCCTTTAAACAGCAAAGTGGACTTGGATCAGTTATGGTTATGTCTCCATCTAGTGGTAAAAATATATTCTAACCTGTGTGAAGCAGTGTTAAATAAACAGGAATTACTGTGATTCTTATAGGTTACATGTCCTCAGGGTCACCAAAATGTATCTTGCTATTCAGGAAAGAAGTAATACTTTCCCTTGATGATAATTTTATTTAAATGTTATAATCTTAAATACAAATTAGTATCATCAATTAATTTTTTTTTTTTTTTTTTTTTTTGCCTGTAGAGATGGGAGTCTCAGTCTGTTGCTGAAGCGGGACTGAAACTCCTAGCTTCAAGCAATCCTCCTGCCTCAGCCTCCCAAAGTACTTAAATTACTGCTGAAAGCCACCATGAACAGCCAGTAGCATCAATTTTTTGAAGTATCACAATGTCTTTTCCTATTGACTAAAATTCTAATTTTATAAAATACATATTCTGTAGTGGTTCTCAACCTTCCTAATGCCTTCTAATGCCGCCACCCTTTAATACAGTTCCTCATGTTGTGGTGACCCCCAACCATAAAACTATTTTGTTGCTACTTCATAACTGTAATTTTGCTATTGTTATGAATCGTAATGTAAATATCTGATATGCAGGATGTATTTTCATTGTTACAAAGGAGTCATGAACAACAGGTTGAGAACAGCTGTATCAAAGGCACTGGTGGCCCTTATTTAAGGTTTCAATTAGCTATATGAGCATCTTATCAATTTCCCCCGAACTTTAGAGCTGAGCTTCTTTTCCACACTTACTTATACACTTCAGATTTCTTAAATATGAAGAGACCCATATATACAATTTATACACTTTTGTGATGACTCTCCATCTGTCAACTGAATTTTTTTAGGTCTTCCTTCTTATCTGAGACAATGTCAATAAGCAGGTGACAAATCTATACTACTCTCTGCATCTATACACCTTGTCTTATTTATCCCTTCCCACATCCGTGGGGTGACAGGGAAGGTGTTTATGGTCTCTGTCTTACAATGAAGAAAATGTGGTTCAAAATGATCTTACAGCTCACCCAAATTCAATAAGCAGATACATGGCAAAGCTGGAAAATTAGCTTAGATTTCTTAATTCAAAGTTCAGTGCTCTTTGTAAGATATTCCTCCATTTAAAATTATGATAAAGTGAGCTAATATTTATATAAATGCTTATTAAGTTCAATAGGAAGATAAATTATTGTAACATTACATAATAAAGATAATAATGAGATCCCTGAATGTTAGAAGCTGACAGGGTGAGCAGGTAGAGAAATACATCATGAAAGTAGAGAAATACATCAGGCTAGTTTAGCTGACCATCAAAACAAAGAAATATCCAGAAATTTGAAAGCCCCGAGGTACATATAACCTATTCAAACATACATTTTTCTATCTTCTCACTCTTTTTCTGTAGCCATTTTAAAACACTACTGGGTGAATCATTACTAAATGAAGGTTTCTGCTACAAATGAGAAGAGTAACAAGAAGAAAATTCTACAGTTTAACAAACATACCTGTATAACAGCAAAAAGAGTTACGTATGATTGTCTGAGTGTGTATGATTATATGTATAAGGTGCTAAGTGTATGCAGGGGCTGGAGGCTGCTGTAGGGAAAAGTAATACCAGGTTCTTTCCCTAAAAGAATCCCCCCCCATCCTTAACCTTTCCCATTTCACTCTATTTCCATCAAAGAGATAATGACCTGTATAACACTGTGGAATGGAAGAGAGAGATTAAAGCTGAATCACATTTTCTTTTGCTCCTGTTTCATACAGGTAGCCTCCCAGTGTCAGTTCAGAGATAACTTAAGTACCTGCTCTATGTCTGTAGAAAAGCCAATTCTGGATATATATTGTATAGAAAGAGCAACTGCACTGCAACTTCAATTTCTCTTTATTTCTGTCTCCTAAAACACACCCCACTCCACCCATGATACTCAATGAAAACTGATGGGAAACAAAAACCAAAGAATTAATCTCATACTCCTTTTCTTCTTTTTCAGCCATCACAGAAAACAAGGAGATTGGAATTACTATGGCCCTCATAATCTAATCAGGCATACTCAAAACTGATCACAGACTTTTATTTTAGAATAAATATAAGGCCAAAAAATGACTTTGGAAACCTAGACTTTCTTCCCTTCTCACCATAGGCAATAAGTCCAGGCTGGTGGCTGATTTACATCTTTTTTTGCCCCTGGAAAAGTTTAATTATGTGTAATCAAGTGATATCCTAGCCCAAAGTCAATACCATCTTAATCATATGTCATAGGTAGGCTAAAACAGTGTATTTTCTACCCCAGAAGAGCTTTTGAGTTGTTTCTGGAAAAAGATGGTAGGCTGGATGTCAGGAAATCATATTCCAGCCCTAGCTGTCACTGGGTTGTGTGTTCCTGTGTGAGGCACCTACCTCTCAGGGCCTTATCTCCCTTTCCTGAGAATTTATTGGGTTAAACTTGAGAATCTCAAAGGTTTCTCCTAACATTAGCAAGCTGATTCTATTATCTAATCAAGAGCTGGAAAAGAATTGCTAACCTGTGTTTCCAAGTTCCTGGTACTGAAATCAAACAATTCTGTTAGTGATCTTTACCAAAAAATTGCTGAATAGACAGCTGAAGCAAGCTTGGTACAAGCTCTTCCAAGGAAGAATCCCACCACTTTTCCTTTAGGTTTAAAATATTGTTTGTCAACATAATAAGTTTTTTGTCTTTCAAGTGTCAAAAAGATAGACATTCAGCTTCAGGGTTGTGTTTATCAACCTCTGAAGAATCACCATTATCATTGCTGTCCTTCCTCTTTTTTCTTCCTAGTAAGCTTTAATCTAGATTTTAAAATCTCACAGAAATTGCAGATATTTGTATTCTTTTAGCTTTTTCTCAATATACTGTTTGAGTTTTTTTCTTTAGGTTGCTCTTCTGAACCTCTCTCTGAAAGAGGAGTTGCCCATGGATGGAATATTGTACTGTGTCCTCAATCAGGCAACAAGGCTGTCTTGCTCTGTGCTGAGGCCATCCCACTCCTAGAAGCTCCCCTCATTCCTTACTACTTGGCTACTTCAGGGATCTTGGATTCTTTTGGAGAGAGGTTCCCTAAAAGCCCAATAGAAGAATCAGACGTCCAAACAAGTTATTTTCCTGCTGTATTCAAGTTTCTCATATTAGTGTCACGCTCTTCCCTATTTTTTTATGTGTCCCCCACTAACAAAAAATTTAAGAGTCCCAAGTTTTCCAAATGATTCATTTATTTGCAGAGGCCACAAGGAATCCCGTCTTCTTCAGGAAAGTCTGGGGCAATCCAATTGACTAAACTTCCAGCTAGGGGTCTCTAGGGATTTTCTTAAAAATGAGGAGGTGTGGAATACTTCCAACTACTCCTGGAAGTCTCCTGCTAACCAGAGACCCTTTCAGTCCAGCACTACATAAGCCTTCTGGGAGACACCCACTCCTTCTGTAGCTATAAGCAGAAGTGAAGAGATGTCAGGGTACTTACTAGCTCCCCTCTCCTCCTCACAGAAGGGTGCTTTTGCCGCTGCATCTGACTCTGTTGTGGCTCAAGATCTTGATGTTTTCCATGAGCAGAACAATAACAGCCACTCAAGAGAACCACTGCTCACTCCTCGGTCCCCCCCCATTTGTAAATAACCTATTTGTAAGGTTTTGTTTCTTATGCTGGTTGGTAGATATTTATTATATCCTTCTCTGTACATTTTTATATATCTGAATTACTTAATTAAAGCAAATAAAATTGAAAGTGATTGGATCTATTTTATCACTTTTCACTCCAGCTAATGGAAGCATTGCTTCCTTGAGGAGGGAAAAAAATCTTACTGAACTTTTTTTAATGCTATATTTTCTTATCAAAATTAGTAGAGAAAATGAAAAATAGCTGCTAGTTGAAAGATCACTTTACCCTTAAATATTTAATAATTATCTTGAATCAAATAACAAGAGTAAAATTCTGTCTTAAATTTAATTTTAAAGAAATTGAACTTAATAAATACAAGTTCTTGGTATAATTTTAGAAGACTTTTTGTTTTCTTTTCAACATATTAATAATTATACAGGGTGGCCATAAAGTTCACAAAAAATTGCACACAGGGGCGGGGGGTGAGGCATGGCCACCTGGAGCCAACTTTCCACGGAGGCTTTCCTCCAGAAGGAGAGTTAATGGACAGAAGCTTATGAAGTAAGCTGATGGTTTGGAGCTGAGCCAAGAGAGAAGATTGAAGAGTACACATCACCCCTGCTGAGGTTAGCTGCGAGGAAACAAACAATAGGTACAAAACCCATTGCCAAGCAGACGGGAGTCCTCTTCCCCATGAGACTGGTTCAGTGTACTTTCTACAAACAAACAAGCAAGCAGAGTTCAGCTCTCCTCCTATTTTATCCCATGGGAGAGACCCACTAAAAACCAGAACTCCTTCCCCAGAGAGAACCCACTTGTGTGCCTTGGCATTCTCCCACCAGGCATAAAACTGAACATATACTCTATCCACAATTCTGAACTCCCAGAACTCCCCTCCACTCCAACCCTGAGGCATGGGCTGCTACAAGTCTGTGCTGAATCAGCAGCATGGGTGTAAAGTAGGGACTGTGGAGTGAGGGAGCCAACTAGGAGAGGGGTAAATGGTGCCCTGCGGCAGAACACAGCAGTGGCAGCTCTGGTGGCAAGAATAGGGCTCACACCCCTGGTTGTATTTTGGAGAAACACTTCCTGTCTCTTTTAGCAATCCGAGGGAGCTGGGCCTCTATTCCAGGGACAGCCATGGGTAGAGCAGATCTGGGATAGAAACGCAGGCCCTGTGAGCAAAGGGTATGCCTGTGGCAATATCTGCCTGGGTGGGGCTCGGAGGGGATGTTCACTTCATATTTGTTAAGGAAAACACTCAACACGATGAGATTTCAATTATTAACCTTTATGTGCCCAACCAGAATGCTCCTCAATTTATAAAAGAGACCCTAACAGACATGAGCAACTTGATTTCCTCCAGCACCATAATAGTTGGAGATTTTAATACCCTTTTGGCAGTGTTGGCTAGATCCTCCAATATGAAACTAAGCAAAGAAATTTTAGACTTCAAAATTAACCATTCAACAATTGGATTTAACAGATATCTACAGACTATTTCATCCTAACAAAACTGAATACACATTCTTCTCATCAGCCCGTGGAACATCATTCAAAATTGATCACATCTTAGGTCACAAGTCTAACCTCAGCAAATTTAAAAGAATAGAAATTATTCCTTGTATCTTCTCAGGCCATGATGGAATAAAAGTTGAACTCAGTAACAACAGGAATCTGCATACTCACACAAAGACATGGAAACTAAATAACCTTATGCTGAATGATAGCTGGGTCATAGATAAGATAAAGAAGGAAATTACCAAATTTTTGGAACAAAACGATAATGAAGACACAAATTATCAGTATACCTATGGGATACCACAAAGGCAGTCCTAAGAGGGAAATTTATAGTGTTGCAAGCCTTCCTCAAGAGAATGGCAAGAGAGGAAGTCAACAATTTAATGGGACATTGCAAGCCAACTGGAAAAGGAAGAACATTCCAATCCCAGTAATGTATTTTTGATATTACTTCAATTGCCCTGGGGGTTAATCATCAGAGAAAGGCAAATCACACCAAGGGTCTGGATTTAAGCCTAAAGTCCCAGGCAATACTGGCACCTAGAAATGGACCCTTTAATGAATCTGGATATGAAAATTAGAATCCCCTGGCCACTAAACCAGTGAGGCAACAAAAAAGCAAGCCAAGTAGTCTGTGCTGTGGGAGAAAAAAAGAAATAGGAAGCTCAACTCTTGAACCTTCCTGAGAGTGTTGTGTGAATTTGCATTATCCTGTCTTGTGTGGAAAACCCCAATTGTCAAATTCTTATATAAACTGAAACCCCAGGGACCTTGGTAGAGGATAGAGTCAAATATACTCCTGTCTCACACAAAAACCTTCATAAACCAGTTCACTTGATTTCTGTAGGAACAGCTGCCACTGGAGATGAGTTCTTAGTAAGAATTTATTATCCACAAGAAATGACCAAGAACTAAGGAAGAGAGAGAGAGGTGGGATGCCATGATCTAAGGAAACCACATCAAAGAAATACAGGTAATAGAAAAATATGAAAATACTTTAAGGATATTTACAATGCTCACAGAGAAGTAAGAAGGAGAAACCAAAATGCAGGAACAAGATATCATGAAAAGGATCAGATATCTTTTAAAAAGGACAAAACAGAGATTCTAAAAATTAAAACTAAAGTAATTCACACTTCCACATTCAGTTAGATAGCATAGTACCAGACTTCTTCTGCTATCATAAACAACAAACAAATTGAATAAAATACATGAAGCAATTCTTTTCATATACTAAATAACAGCCAGGACAGAACTATGACCACTGAGAGAAAGGAAGCAAATTTGATGAGCTATACAACTGCCCAGCTTTTTGCATAAAGACACATTCTGAATCACAGCAGGAAGAGGGAAAACCCAAGCCAAGCAAAGTGGGCTCTTATACTTTATGAAAGAGAGTTCAAGTTTCAGGGAGTCTGAGGTGGCAGGAATTTTCTGGGGAGACCTCAAAAGAGAGTTACAGAAAGAAAGAGATGTAAGGGTCACCTCAAGCTAGACATTGTGTAGGAGGCAGCAGGATTGTGATCTTTGCAGGAAGGGAAATAACCAAGGTTAGCTTCATCACAGGAACAGCTTGCTTCCTGGAGACAGTCACTAGGCTGCAGACCAGAGAGCCAGCAGTGTCCCTGATAGGGGAGACAGAGGTTGGCCTTGGTGTGGGCGAAGTGGATAGAATTTTCAGGGCAGAGGAGCAGTGAGGAGGGAGCTACTCAGAGACTTACAGGGGGGGTCAAGTCTTTGGATGAGTACCACTTACAAACGGATGTGAAATTACTTAAGGCCAGAGAAACAATCACCTGAAAGACACAGCCAAAAGTTATTAAAGCTCAGCTATTCTGGGAATCATTTGTGATGTCACTAGTTAAGAATGGAAAGACCTCATAACACGGAGTATCAGGTAGAAGCCTAAAAAAGTGTTGCCTTTATACTAAGGCTAAATTAACTCTATCTAGACCACCTGCTTAATACAACTTAAGAACAGAAAAACGAAACAAATGCTTCTTTTAAAGATATTTTTATTATAGTAAAATACACAGCACGGAAAATTTAATTTTTTAAAGCATTTTTAAGTGTACAATTCAGTGTCATTAATTATATTTATCCTGTTGGATAGCTATCACCCCACTATCCATTTCCAGAATTTTTTTTATCATCTTAAACAGAAATGATACATGTTAAACAAGAATTCCCTGTTCCTTACTTTCTCCAGCCTCTGGTAACCTCTGGTAACCTTGATCTCCATCTCTGAAATTCTAGGAGCCCACTTTGCTTGGCCTGGGCTTTCCCTGTTGCTATTCAAAATGAGTCTCCATGAAGAAAGGAATTGTCAAGGCCCATAATTCGTTTCTTTTCTTTCAGGTTCATAATTTCTCTTAGGACGTTGTCGTTATGGTGCTGTCTATGCCAGCTATCTGAGTGGAATCATACAATATTTGTCCTTTTGTGTCTGGCTTATTACATGCAGTATGTTTTCATGGTTTATCAGAATATCATTCTTTTAAGGAGAAATAATACTCCATTATACATATGTATCACTTTTTAAAAGTCCATTATCTGTTGATGGAAATTTGAGTTCTTTCCACATTTTGGCTATCGTAGATAGTGCTTCCATGAACATAGGTGTCCAGGTATCATCCCCGTGTTATCAACACTTTTCTCTCTATGGAAGAAAAAAATCCTGTATCCTGTATCTGTGGTGGGTCCTTAGTCTGTATATTCAAGAATGAATGAAACACAAGACCCTGCAAATACGTGACAGGACAAAATTTGTTTATAGGGAAAGACATAGAAAGAAGGGTAATAAAGAAGGGTAAAAAAGTCTTGAGCAGTGGAGAGGGGGAATTCCTAAGTAGGAAAACCTATGTGGGTCTTTTCTCTAGGAGTTTATACAGGGTGGAGAGCAGGAGTTGGGGCGCGTGGGGTGGGTGGAGAGAGATGGTCTTGGGATCAAATAAAAAACATCCTGACCATGTTGATTAGTGAATGAATGTGTGCTAAGTAATGAATGTAGACCCCACAGTTCCTGTCCCAGGCAAAGCAGCAGGGTGTTGGTGTCACTTTAGGAAGAGCAGTCCAGCTGGGATACTGGTCAGGCTGCTTTTCTCTGATCCTGCTTGTGTCCAGGGAGTATAGTTTGGAAAAAGCCTATTTGTCAAGGCCTAGAAAATGGGAGTCCCTGTACAGCTCTAAATGGGGGAATCCTGTATCACCTGCTTTCAATTCCACCTAGAAGTGGAATTGCTATATTA
Organism: Loris lydekkerianus; assembly: GCA_963574355.1. Lineage (NCBI taxonomy): Eukaryota > Metazoa > Chordata > Mammalia > Primates > Lorisidae > Loris > Loris lydekkerianus. Next base: position 11,270 of record CAUYPK010039691.1, on the reverse strand, counting down.
TATGCAATTCTGGGCTTAACTTTCTGAAGAACTGCTTTCTGCAATAGCTGTACCAGTCTACATTCCTATCAACAAATGTAAAAGCTTTCCAATTTCTTGACATCCTTTTAAAAAAAATATGTGAATTAATTTAATCTAAATTTAAAAATTCTTCCTATCCATATGGTAGAAAACGCTACTTCATTCCTCCTTGTATCCTCCACACCCACCCCAAGTCTTTATCAAAGTCCAAAGGACTTACACAGGGTGTTGGGGGTTGGGCCCCTTGGTCCACAGAGGTTAACTGCTAAAATGATCTTTGCTACTGTCTGACACCTTCAGGGCTGGCAGGTGTCTGTGTCTTCCACACCACTCTTGATTTTTTTTTTTTTTTTTTATTTTCTCTGTTTGTTTCTTTTGTTCCCTTTTTTTTTTTTTTTTTTGAGTCTCCGTTGCCCCTGGCTAGAGTGGCATGGCATCATAGCTTACACCAACCTCAAACTTCTGGGTTCAAGCCATCTTCTTGCCTCAGCCTCCCAAGTAGCTGAGACTATAGGTGCCTGCCATGACGCCTGGCTAGTTTTTCTATTTTTAGTAGAGACAGGGTCTCACTCTTGCTCATGCTGGTCTTGCACTTCTGAGCTCAAGCAATCCACCTGCCTCAGTCTTCCTGAGTGCTAGGATTATAGGTGTGAGCCACCCCACCTGGCCTCACACAATACTTGGGAGGTGAGACATTCTTATAAGGCAGGGAAACCCAGCACCTGTAAATTCTGCTCCCTGTAAGATCATGTAGACTCAGCACTACCAGAAAGCATATTCCTGGTCCCTCTCACTCTGAAATGTACAAACCTCTCTCTTAACACCTTGGAATCATTTTGTTCTCTGGAGTAAGTTTCACTGACCCCCACTTTTGTTTTATTCCAATTTCTCTTAAAAAATTTGCAAACATTTACACCCTCAAATAAAAGACCGGAAATCTTTTAGTAACTTCTGCTTTCTTACTAACCTCACATCTTCCCAGAAACAATAAAGCACAGTCACAGTCAGTTACCTGAATAATTGATAGGTGAAGGAAATAGAGAAATTGGGGAGTGGATAGGTGAGGGAGGTTGTCAGTACTTCAATCTAGACAAATAAACAATCATCTATTTAAGCCAATACAAAAATAAAAACTTGCTTGGGGAGAAAATTTCAGAAATTCAGTAAATTTAAAGAAAAATAGAAAATATTTGTAATCATACACCCAAAGTTAAAATTTTGATATATATTATTCCAATATTTTCTATAAGCCCAGACATGTACTTTACAATTTTAAGTTCATAGAAAAAATATATATTCATATATATATGTGTATGTGTGTGTGCGTGTGTATGTATATACATGTATATATATGCTACTTGTCTTTTGATATTTCAGAGCCAGTCCTCTCTTAAATAACTAAATAAAATATTCTAAACTTCCATTTTATGGGATTTCCAGAAGTCCAATGCCCAATCTACTAGTTCTGAGTTTTCTAAATGATAGAGAACATGCTAACTTTCTGTTGTTTTTTAGTGCTTTTTGTTTGTTTGTTTTGTTTTTTAGAGACAGAGTCTCACTTTATCACCCTCAGTAAGTGCCATGGCATCACAACTCACAGCAGCCTCCAACTCCTGGGCTTAGGTGATTCTCTTGCCTCAGCCTCTGCAGTAGCTGGGACTACAGGCACCTGACACAATGCCTGGCTATTTTGTTGTTGTTGTTGCAGCAGTTTGGCTTGGGCCGGGTTCTAACCTGCCACCTTTGGTACATGGGGCTGGTGCCCTACCCACTGAGCCACAGGCTCCTGTCCTTTGTTGGTTATTCATTTTTTATCTACTGCTTCTGGCTCTCTCTCAACACTCTGTGCTCTTCAAAACCATAGCCACAAACAACATATGGTTATTTAAATTTAACCTAGTTGAAAATTCACTCCCAATCTCACCAGCCACATTTTAAATATTCAGTAGTTATATATGGCTAGTGGCTAGTGACTTTCATATTAGTCAGTGCAAATCTAGAATATTCTGCCATTAGACAAACTTTTATTGGACAGTGTGCTTTACATTATCTAAACTTAATCTGAACCCTCCCCTATACCTGTTACCATCTACCTCTTATATTCCCCAAAACATCAAAACCACATTGCTGCTGGTTATGTTATTTGAAAAAGCATTTCATGAAGGTTTAACAATAGCAAATGAACATTATTTTTTTTTAAATAAATAGAAGATAATTTAAAAATGAATAGCAGGTGTCACTCTTGCAGAAATTCACTGACCCTCACTGACCCAGTGTATTAGCTAAAAACTCTTGTTACTTTGTCATGCTCAACAATTTGGCTCTTGATTTTTTTGAAACTTCTCTCTATCTAGGTTGGCCTGTGGCCTTGCCTTCCAGAGCTAAAGAGATTCCTTCATCATGGTTCCCTAAACAAAAGAGCAGTTTTTCCCCCAAGAAGAATTTTGTCATTCTGTCATTTTTCTAAAATGCTGAAGTAGCTACTGGGAAATTTGGTTTTGTAAATAACCATTTTTTCTTCTTGTTTCATGCTACTTTTGCCAAGTCTCAATATTTCATAAATATTTTCTTTATTATTTTTTGTGTCCATAACAATATTTCATAGTTACACCCTACTTTATTTAACTTAACCTTGTTGGATATTTAGGTATTCTATTTATTTGTTTTTATCAAGCTACAAATACGGGGATTAGTAACTTTTGAACATACTTCTGGTTATTTCTTTTAGATAGATTTTTTAGAAGTGAAATTATTTGATCCAGAATAGTGTGGCAAACACTCATTCCACTCTCGCTGTGAGTTTTCACTCTTCCCCTTCACCTCATTGATGATGAGCTTGGCCAAGTGGCTTACTTTGGCCAATTGAACTTTAGCACATTTGATACAATTAGGAATTTTAAATGTACTTGCATTGTTGGTCTTGTGCTCTTGCACTTCTATAGTCTGCCATGAAAAGATCACACTGTGGGTAGTCACTGACCTTCAGCCCGATTCCCTAAAAAAACATGTGAAATACACTTCAATCTAATCCATAGACTGGAACCAAACTCAGCTAACTCCTATAACTGAGTCACCCAGCTGAGAACATCGTAGATCAGCCAAAATGGAGTCAACCTACAGAATCATGAGCATGAGAAAGAGTACTGGTTGATAAGGCACTGAATCTTAGGCTTGATCATTACATAGAATGATCATAGTATTTGCTAACTGATGTACTTTCCTTTTTAAGATTCTATTTTAGTAACAAGACTTCTAAATGTTCTTCAGACATAAGTTCTCTAGCCAGAACTTATGGCTGTATCTCTAGTAAGAACAAAAGGTGAAAAACTTTTACAATACTAGAGAACTTTTTACTATATATGTACACCCAAAACCAAAATCTAACCTAAACTAACCTAACCTAAACCAGAATTTATGTAACTCAAAGTATTAATTCATGGTTACAAAATCCTGTGAAATTTAGTTTTTCAACTCCAAGCAAGAATCACTGTGATGAGTTTAAAGTCCTTAAATTTAAAGACTATAAAAATCCACAAGAAAATATCTAAGTAACTCTGCTATAAACTGTAGCTTCTTGGCAGACACTGGGTAAAGAGGAATATCCCATGTTTAGGAGTTCTATGAACAAGTACAACATTGTACTCTCTACAACTGTGAAGAAAATAAGCATGTTTCTCATTTTTGCATCATTCTACAAAGCCACTTTTAATGGAAGTGAAGAGAATCTAAGGACTATATGGTTTATCGATTAATTCTAAATGTAGAGAGAATGTGAAGAAAGTAAATCATAAACTAAAGACTTTAAATTCTCAATATAAAGAAGACAAAGGGTAAAATCTTTTCTGAAGCTGCAAAAGAAACCTTTATCTGCTATTGCCAAAGGTCAAATAGTTCTGAAAAAATTTTTTTAAAGTGACAGAGTTTTAGTTAGATACTATTATTTTGAAGAAGCTTAAATGAACTTCCCAGAGTTGTTATCTTGTAGGGGAATGCTGATCCTTACTAAGACCTACCTTTACCAGTTCTCATTGTTTCTAAGCCTATAACCATTTTCAAATTCTACCAGTTCCATGTGTTTGAGTACATATGTGACCTGGGAAGAAGTATTACATGGATGAAAAGAATGTCAAGATTTTTCTAATTTATGTCCACAGAAATTTAGGAAATATAAACAGGGATCTTAACCATGTTAGATTATTTGGAAGAAATATATTGTCATATTTTTTTCCAAATTTGGGGTAGGTTCACTAACAAGACATTCTAGATTTGTTGTATTAGCTGAGATAACTAGAAGTGGCTCTAACAGTTTGCTCCATTGGTTGAATAAAACCTAGATTTAAACATGTCCTATGCTGAATAAAATTGAGATGCCAGAACTTTCTAAGTATATTGTAGAGGAAGGTATCTAACCAGTAAGGAAATTTCTGCTTCCTGCAAAGTTGGAGGGATAAATACTAGATTTATTCTTTCACCTATAATGATTAAAAAATGTATAAAATATATAAAAACAAAGAAATTGGACATTATGAGAGTGCATGTAGTGAGAATAAAATGGAGTTAGGGCCAACATGACACAGCTAGTCTGATTGGTTTAGGTCCTATGTGACCTTTACCTCATGTCTCCCATTCTTGTAGTTTTATAAAGTCAGCTTTAACCTAAAAGTGTGTGTCTTGAGTAATTTAGGGCAATTGATGTAGGAGTTTAACTTTTGAATTAAAAATATTATTTTGGGTTGTGGATTATGTCAATTATTGTTTATTTTGAGTCACATGTTATAGCAATTACTGTTATTTAAGATAAGTGTTAATTACTATTGTTTAAGATAAAGGTTATTATGGTTTTTGTTTTTAACTTTTATATATATAACTGGTTTTGGTAAAGGAAGAATAGAGCAGTCTTGGAGCATTATTCTCACTGTTCTCCAGAACTGCTGGCCTTCCAACAAATAAATTTTGGTGGACCTATCACTGTCTCTGCATATTGACAGACACTGACAGATGGCTGGACTCTCTTCATCTGGTAACAGTTAGAGAATGTAGGACAGTGATCCTGACCTCAAAACAAATAACATGAGACCTATGATTGTCATCTTCATTCTCTGAAAGAATTTCCAGACTGCTACACAAGGAAAGGGAACTAAAGTAGACTGCAATAAACTCATAAGTTGAGACAATAGTGGAGGTCTGGGAAGACTTAGAGACCAAGGAAGGTAGAGTTCATAGGACAGAGACACAGAAAAGAGAGAACCACATAAAAAGAGAACTTGAGATCTACAAAAGGTCCTCTTGAGTATTCAGCTGAGTACAAAACAATTCATGCATGTGAGCAAGATAGCTGGGGCTAGGAAAAGATTAGCTATGATAGCACTTGCTGCTCACAAATGAGCAGAAACAGTGCATGTTCTCACAAGTTTGACTGTAAACCTAAAGATTCATTGGGCATTATGTAGAGAACCAGAAGACTTTGGCTCTAGGATGAGAATAATTATCCCTAGATTGAGTACTGTTCTGATCTCACCTGAAAAATCTTAAAAACAAGACCCCCAAACATCAAAGAATTGCCAAGCAAGTAAATTTTGCCAAAGGATAACATGGAAGAATATTTATAGAAGTACCAAAATATTCAGCATCCAGCAAGCTAAAACTCACAATGGCTAGCATCTAATCAAAAATTAGCAGCTATGCACAGAATCAAGAAAATGCAACCTCTAGTGAAGAGATAAATCAATCAGTTGAAATCACCCAGACTGACATGGATGTTAAAATGAGCAGATAAGAATATTAAAACATTTATAACCATATTTTATATGTTCCAAGAGATAAGCAAAGATATGGAATGTATTAAAAAAGGCCTAAGTTGAACTCCTGGAGATGAAAATTATAAAGTCCCAAAGTAAAAATTATACTGGTTAGGATTAACAGTAAATTATATGCAGAAGAAAAATTCATAAACATGAAAACATAGTAGTAGAAACTACCCAAAATGAAATGTAGAGAGAAGGAAAAAGAAGAGGTCAGAGCATCAGTGAGTCATGGGATAATTTCAAGTGGTGTAATAGACACTAATAGGATAGATCGGAGAATAGGAAAAACTATTGAAGAAATAATGGCCACATATTTTACTAATTTGCTAAAGCTATAATGCACAGATCAAAGAAGCTCAATGACCCCGAGGCACAAGAAACATAAAAAAATTAAAAGTGGGGCACATTGTCATCAAATTGTTCAAAACTGATTTTAAAAAGAAAATCCTATAAGCAATTGAACATAAACATTTATGTACAGAGGAGGAATGATAATAGATGAAGGCAGATTTATTGTCAGGCACAATGAAAGCAAGAAAACAGTGCAGTAACATCCTTAAAATAGTGAGAGAAAAAAAAAACAAAACCCTGCTAATCTAAAATTCAAGTCAAAATATCTTTGAAAAATAAGAACAAAATAAACTATTTTTCAGGCATACAAAAACTAAATTAGTTACCTGCAAACTTATAAAACACAGTTAAAGGAAGTTTTTTAGGAAGAAAGAAAATACTAGCTACAAATATTAACCTAAACAAAGGAATGAAGAGCACCAGAAATGATAGCTATGTAGTTAAAACAACCACATAGAAGTTTTTTTCTTATTATTCAAACAGTGATGGATACAGGAATTCTGAAATGAAATATGTTGTAAGCTACTCATCTGCCACCTAATTGTGTTTTTTGGGATGTAAAGCATATGACCTTCCCAAGAGTGTGAGAAATACATTGGTGAAAGGACTTCCAGCACTCTTTTAAGTCCTTTGCATTAGATTTTTTATTCAGGCCAGAAATAATGGCAAGAAATTCTGCCATTGAAAAAATGGAGAATTCAATAGAGATAATCAAATCTTGAAGTGGTAAAGGCCAAATGGTAGCACTTATTCAGGAGACCAGAAAGGTGTGACTATTGTAATTAACATCCAGGGCAGAGCAGTAATCAGAATGGTTGATCCACAGATATACTTGGCATTGGCTAACTGATTAAGCTTATCTCTTTGATTGATGTAGGTAAATGATAAGTGGAATTTTGACTCAGTGGGTTCATGTGGTCCCTGAACACAGTTCATGGCTATTTTCCACTTCTGCAATGCACAGTTTGAATATGCATAGCAACCTGCAGATCTAAATATTGTTTTCCTAATTAGTGTCTTGAGGGCTGGTCAATACCCTGCCTGTTTCCCTCATCCATGTGTTTTCCTAATAGAAAATGCCAAGTAATAGCCCTTAGAACTTTCTCTACTTAACAAAAAAGTAATCCAAAAGCAACAGTACTTTACTGGAAAAATTGGTGTAATCATCAAAAACCTAAAGGATTTAGACCTTAGGATTTATACAAAGCATTCCTTCAACTCACCTGCACAGAGAAGAAATGGTCTGGAAATGATAGTGGCATAACATTAACTTAATGGAAGTCTGATCTGATTGGTAGAGCCAATCAACACAGTCTCTTCTACTTGCTATTGACTTGAAAAAATATTTTTCTCTGTACATGTTCATAAAAACCACCAGAAGCAGTTTGCTTTTCCATGGCAGAACCATCAATACATCTTTTCTCTTCTACTTAGGGTCATATCATCTCTTAACTTTCTACCTCATTCTAGTCTGTAGGAACCCAGATCACTTCTTCATTACAAAGATTATAGTCCTACAGTGTGACTTAGGATGGAGAGAAAGCTAGATCATGGTAGAAGGTGAGCTAGAAATATCAAGAGCCAGGCAATGCAGGTTCGTATAGCCAAGAACTTTGATCATGTTAAGGATTCTGGTCTATAGCTTTAAAATAATGCAAAGTCTTTAAACATTTTTAAAGGTTCAGGTTTTGGAAAAAGTGTGTGTGTGTGGGGGCTGATGGTGATATTTTTTCTATTATTTCAATAATAGTGAGGCATTTAGTCCAGTGTACATAGCTATGATTTAATAATAATAAAAAAAGAACAAAAAAGGATTGCATTTTGAAAATATCAATCTTAGCATGGTATAAAAAAATGAATTAGAAGGGGAGGCACAAAACTTGAAGGGAAATTTATTAAAAGGCTAGTGTATTATTTCAAGTTAGAGATGGTAGGACCTTGTAAAATAGCCACAGAAGAAAAAAGAGCATGAATGGATAAAAGCATTGTTTAGAAGAAAAAATAGATGAATCTCAAAAATGAACTCAATATTGAAGAACAAAAAGCTAGAGATTGTAGACTAATCTTTGTAAATTAGATAACTGAAACATTATGGTATTATTCAATGAGATTTAGACATATTGGTGGGAACAAACTTCAGAGGGAAGACCATGAGTTTGACATATTGAGATATAAACATCCACATGAAGAGGCAAAATGAGGCATACCTAGTGTCAGGCCTAGAAGAGAGGTAGGAACTGAAATTATAATTTTTTAAGTTCAGTATTAGATGTATTCACCTGTGGAGATAGACCGTGAAAAGAATCTGGAATTGAGCCTTGAGAAATTGCAACATTTAATCACCAGGTAAAGGGGAATACATTTACCAAAACAAAAATTATAGAGAGGAAGTGTGGCCAGAGAGCTTGGTAGGAAGCCAGTAGATCATGATACCCATGGGAGTCAGCTGACCAAGTTCTTTTAAAAATAAATGAGTGTTTGACATTAAATTCTACTGAGAACTGAAAAATGTTCATTGGCTCTGGTGACATGGAGGTTGATTGTTAACCTTAGTGAAATAGGCAAGGGTTAAATCAAAGTAGGATGAACATTAGTAAAATGTGATGAAAAATATGGGCCATCTATAACTCAAGTGATTAAGAAGTTGGGCTTCAAAAGTGAAGAGAAAGGGCTTTAGCTAGAACAGGGTTTGTGGAGAAGAGGTCAGGGGAAAGAAGCCTGTTGAAACTTTTTTTTTTTTTTTTTTTTTTTAAGCACTTGTTTGAATTAAGGATTTTGGAAGTGGTACAATATTAGGACATGACAAGGTGTAGTCTGTTGTAAGTATTTATTTTAAAACATGCTTAATTTTCTCACTCTTCAAAGTCAATACAATTACAATTATAATTTTTAACCCTGGCCCTGGGGTTTATACTATTAAAATGAATAAATCCAATAGGAATGAGTTTGCTTCAATCTCTGAATCCATACTCAAAGACTTCATTTACATGTCTTCAACTGGTAGCAACTGTAAAAATTTATATTTAGGGTTGCATACTTCCTCTTGATGACATTTAAATTTTTTTACCCATTTACCAGAATTTCCTAAGGTTGTGGTTCACAACCTTGGCTGATCATCAGAATCACCAGGTGAGATTTTAAAATTCATAAATTCTCAGGCTACCCACAGTTAACCTGTTCCAGTGTTGGTAGGTGGGGCATGAGAATTTGTATATTTTAAAAGTTTCCCAAGAGATTCTGACATTTGGTCATGGATGCTAACTATTGCTCTCAGAGTTGGGAAGTATTCCTCACTTCATCTGTCTCTGATTTCTCAATTCCTCAATGCAAAGTTTGGAAGCTAGACATCTCCAAGGAACCAATAAGTTCTGGAAGAAGGACCATGAACTATAAACATATGAAACAAAAATGTACATTTCTTAGAGTTAATTTGTGGAATCTGATAATTTTTAAATATTGATACAATTCTACTATTTCACCTTCTGATTATCTAAAAGTAGCTACCTATTTCATAATTTCTCTAGTCAAGAGTAATACTCACACAATAATAATTTTATTAAATCATTATGTTATAGTTACATGACAGACTTTATTGTAAAATGGTATAATTATTTGTGATATACATTTAAAAAATTTCTTATTATCTTATATTATCTTCCATGTCTGAGTTTTAGACACTGAAAAAAAGGGAAAACTTAGGAAGCCTGGGTTAGATGATGACGATGAAAGCTACAAAAATAGCAGAAAGGTTCCAAAGAAAAAAAAATAGTGGAAAGTAATTTATAAGAAAGGAGAGAAAAAAATTGGGATTATAGGTGGTATCTTCACATTTCTATAGAAGTTTGAAAACTAACTTTCTGTTAATCATATCTTTAAGAGCCACAAAGTAGAAAGCTCTTTTACCTTGAAGACAATATATTCAATCTTATTTCAAAGTATATGATTATTCTGAGTATTAGCTTTTTTTTTTTTTTTTTTTACAAAAAACAATCAAAGACTTAAAACCAACTTTCAAAGTTGCTGTTGTCATAAACCTTCTTTAACCTAAAAGAAGAATTGAAAAGCAAGTGCAGTGTACCTTGGTTCCTATTTCCTTTGGGAACTCTTACTAGAGTTTGTGAAAAAACCCATGGGGGATGGGAGGAAGTGAACGTAATTATGTAAGTCAGATTAACCAGGGAGTAGCTAGACTAAAATAGTAATAAAATTCACCAACTCTAAGTGGAGGAAATTATACCCTTTAAGTCCATATGTTTAGAATGTAGTTCAACTACAACCACTACTGTGAAGCACGCGCGTGATCTGAGTTTGTGCTTAAGTTAAATTCATTTTATTTTTACATTTATCTTTGCAAAAGAATTATTCCTGGCACTTGTCTGTTCACTCCAAATGGAAGCTTTACTTTGGCACTCTCAGTAACCCGGAAGAATTTTTTGTTGTTGTTAATTTCTGGTTAATGTGAGGGTACAAACAACCAGGTTATGATATTTAAATTTATTAGGTAGAGTCCCTCTTGTAGTTGTGTCCCACACCCAAAAGGTGTGCCATACACCTCTACATTGTGCCTATTAAGTAGAAGAACCCCATTCTCTTCCTTCCCCCATGTTTCCCCTCCCCCCAACTTGAATTGACATGAGTTTTTCTCCTATGTGTGCATGAATTAGATCATTTACTGGCTTCATATTAGTATTGAGTACTCTGCTTTTCCATTTTTGTGATACTTTACTAAAAAGAATGTGTTTCAACTCCATCTAGGTTAATATAAAAGACCATCTCCTTTAATGGCTAAATAGTATTCTCTTGTACACAAATACCATAGTTTGTTAATCCATTCCTGAGTTGATGGGCATTTAGGCTTTTTCCATATCTTGGCAATGGTAAATTGAGCTGCAACAAACTATCTAATGCAAATATCCTTACGATAAAATGGTTTTTGTTCTTCTTTTTTTATCATTTTAAATTTATTTATTTTTATTGTTAAATCATAGCTGTGTACATTAGTGCAATCAAGGGGTACAATGTGTGGGTTTCATATACAATCTGAAATATTCTCATCAAACTGTTCAACGTAGCCTTCATGGCATTTTCTTAGTT
>CAUYPK010039690.1:0-85967 GCA_963574355.1 Loris lydekkerianus | reverse complement strand
TTAGGTGGTGTTTTTTTTCCATTCCCCTATTGTTTTTTAGGTTTCATTTTTTTATTATTTTTTTATTCCAGAGGTTTTTTCTATTTAATTTAAATGTTAATTTCCCATTTTTTTTGTTGTATTTTTTTTTTTTTTTTTTTTTTTTTAAGGCTAGAGTGCCATCGTGTCAACCTAGCTGCCAGCAACCTTGAAATCCTGGATTAAAACGATACTCCTGCCTCAGCCTCCCAAATAACTGAGACTATAGGCACCCACAACAATGCCCAGCTAATATTTTCTTTTTTTAGTAGAGACAGGGTCTCTATCTTGCTTATGCTGGTAATGAACTCCTTAGCACAAGTGATCCCCCTATCTCAGCTTCCTAGAGTGCTAAGATTACAGGTGTGAGACACCATGGCTGGCCCCTCATCCATGTTAATTTTGGCTAAAGTGATCTATAGACTTAATGCAATCCCTGTTAAAATACCAACATTATTTTTCACAGACCTAGAAAAATGTTTCCTATGGAATCAGAAAAGAGACCAAATAGCCAAAGCAACCTTAAGCCAAAAGGAAAAATCAGGAGGTATCACTTTATTAGAACTCAAGCTATACTACAAGGATACAGTAACCAAAACAGTATGGTTATGGCCCAAGAACAGAGACATACATCAATAGATCAGAACAGAAAACCTAGATATCAAACCATCCTCATATTGCCATCTGATCTTTGACAAAGCAGACAATAACATACACTAGGGAGGAATCATTATTCAACAAATGATGCTGAGAAAATTGGATAGCCACATGAAGAAGACTGAAACAAAATCCGTACCTCTGATCATTCACAAAAATTTTAAACGATGAATAACAGACTTAAACCTAACGTATGAAAATATAAGAAATCTAGAAGAAATATTGGAGATATCTCTTATAGATATTGGTCTAGGCCAACAATTTATGAAGACCCCAAACAACAAAAATTAAGAAACAGGACTTGATTAAATTAAATGGCTTCTTCACAGCCAAGGAAACAGTCAATAGAACAGACAATCTACGGAATGGGAGAAAATATTTGCATGCTCTATACCTATATCAGCTCTAAAAGGCTGATAACCAGAGTTTATAAAGAACTCAAGCAAATCAGCAAGGAAAATATCAAACCACCCCACAAAAAAGTGGGCAAAATACATGAACAGAAGCTTTTCAAAAGAAGACAGACTGATAGCCAATAAACATGCTCATTGTCTCTAGTCATCAGGGAAATGCAAATCATAAAAATTTGATATCACCTAACTATAACAAGAATGACTTTTATCAAAAAATCCCCAAACAACAGATGCTGACACAGATGTGGAGAGAAAGGAACACTTAATAAACTGTTAGTAAAATTGTAAACTGTATAGAAAATCTTATGAAGATACCTCAAAGAACTAAAAATAGACCTACCATTTGACCCAACAATCCCATTGCTGGGTTATTTACCCAGAGGAAAAAATGGCATTTTATCAAAAAGACATTAGCACTCAAATGTTTCTTGCAGGACAATTCATAATTGCAAAGATGTAGAACCAAGCTGAGCCCCATTGATAAATGAGTGCATAAAGAAAATGTGGTGTATGCCAGGTTGGCTGACTGGACACAGAAACTCAGGTCAGATATCTGCTGCATACAAGAATCTCATTGTATCTTAAAGGATAAATATAGGCTTGGGGCAAAGTGATGGACATCTATAATCCAGGCAAAGGGAAAACAGAAAAAAGCAGAGGTTGCAATTTTATTTGCAGATATATTACGCTTTAAACCAACAAAAGTAAAGACAAGGATGGTCACTTCATATTTGTTAAGGGAAACACTCAACATGAAGAGATGTCAATTATTAACATTTATGTACCCAACTAGAATGCTCCTCAATTTATATCCAAGACCCTAACAGACACGAACAATTTAATATTTTCCAGCACCATAATAGTCAGAGATTTTAATATCCCTTTGACAGTGTTGGATAGATCCTCCAAGAAGAAACTAAACAAAGTAATTATGGACTGAAACTTCACCATACAACAAATGAATTTAATAGACATCTACAGAACATTTCACCCAAACAAAATTGAATACACATTCTTCTCACCAGCCCAGGGAATATCCTCCAAAATTGATCACATCTTAGGCCCCAAGGTTAACCTCAGCAAATTTAAAAGAATAGAAATTATTCCATGTATTTTCTCAGATTATCGTGGAATCAAAGTTGAACTCACCAATAACAGGAATCTGCATACTCATACAAAGACATGGAAACTAAATAACGTTATACTGAAAGACAGCTGTGTCAAAGATGAGATTAAGAAAGAAATTACCAAGTTTTTGGAACAGAATGATAATGAAGACATGAATTATTAGAACCTCTGGCTACTGCAAAGGCAGTCCTAAGAAGGAAATTTATAACACTGCAAGCCTTCCTTAAGATAACACAAAGAGAGAAAGTCAACAGCTTAATGGGACATCTCAAGCAACTAGAAAAGAAAGAACACTACAACCACAAAACCAGCAGAAGGAAAGAAATAACCAAAATTAGAGCTGAATTAAATGAAATCAAAAACAAAAGAATTGTTCAAAAGATCAATGAATCCAAAAGTTGGTTTTTTGAAAAGTTTAACAAAATTGATAAACCCTTGGCTAGCCTAACCAGAAATAGAAAATTAAAATCCCTAATTTCATCCATCAGAAATGATAAAGGTGAAATAACAATAGACACCTCAGAAATTTAAAAAAATTCTTAATGAATACTACAAAAAAACTCTATTCTCAGAAATACGAAAATCTGAAAGAAATTGACCAATACTTGGAAGCACGCCATCTCCCAAGACTTAGCCAGAATGAGGTGAAAATGTTGAACAGACCTGTATCAAGTACTGAAATAGCATCAGCTATACAAAATTCCCAAAAAAGAAGAGTCTGGAACCAGATGACATCACATCAGAATTCTACCAAACCTTTAAAGAGGAACCAGAACCTATATTACTTAACCTTTTCCAAAGCATAGAAAAAGACGGAAAACTTTCCAACACATTCTGTGAAGCAAATATCTCCCTAATCCCCAAACCAGGATAAGACCCAACAAGAAAAGAAAATTATAGACCAGTATCTTTAATGAATATAGATGCAAAAATATTCAACAAGGTTGTACCAAACAGAATCCAGGATCGCATCAAACAAATTATACACCATGACCAAATTGATTTTAACACAGGATCTCAAGGATGATTCAATATATGTAAATCTACAAATATAATGCAACATATAAACAAAATAAAAACAAAGACCATATGATTCTCTCAATAGATGCAGAAAAAAGCTTTTGATAATATCCAGCATCCTTTTATGATCAGTATGCTTAAAAAAAAAAAAAAAAAAGGTATAGAAGTGACATTTCTTAAATTGATAGAGTCCATCTACAGCAAACCCACAGTTAGTATCATATTGAATGGAGTTAAATTGAAATCATTTCCACTCAGTTCAGGAACCAGGCAAGGTTGCACATTGTCTCCACTGCTTTTTAACATTGTGATGGAAGTCGTAGCCATCATAATTAGGGAAGAAAAGGGGATCAAGGGTATCCATATAGGGTCAGAGGAGATCAAACTTTCACTCTTCACAGATGGTATGATTGTGTATCGGGAAAACCCCAAGGATGCAACTACAAAACTCTTAGAAGGGATCAAGGAATACAGCAGCATCTCAGTTTACAAAATCAATACTCACAAATCTATGGCCTTTATATATACCAACAATATTCATGCTGAAAAAACAGTCAAGGACTCTATTCCCTTTACCGTAGTGCCAAAGAAGACGAAATATTTTGGAGTTTACCTAACAAAGGACATGAAAAGATCTCTACGAAGAAAACAACTATGAAACTCTGAGGAAAGAAATAGCTGAAGATATCAACAAATGGAAAAATATACCATGCTCACAGCTGGGAAGAATCAACATTGTTAAAATGTTCATACTACCCAAAGCAATATACAATTTTAATGCAATCCCTATTAAAGCTCCACTGTCAAACTTTAAAGATCTCGAAAAAATAATACTTTGTTTTATATGGAATCAGAAAAAACCCTGAATAGCTAAGACATTACTCAGAAATAAAAACAAAGCAAGAAGAATCATGCTACCAGACCTCGAACTATACTATAAATCAATAGTAATCAAAACAGCATGGTACTGGCACAAAAACAGAGAGGTAGATGTATGGAACGGAATAGAGAACCAAGAGATGAACCCAGCTACTTACTGTCATTTGATCGTCGATAAGCTGATTAAGAATATTTGGTGGCAAAAAGACTCCCTATTTAATAAATGGTGCTAGGTGAACAGGCAGGCGTTCTGTAGAAGACTGAAACTGGACACACATCTTTCATTATTAACAAAGATAGGCTCTCAATGGATAAAAGATTTAAACTTAAGACATGAAAGTCTTCTAGTATTTTTATAATACTAGAAGAAAGTGCAGGGAAAACACTTGAAGAAATTGGCCTGGGAGAATATTTTATGAGGAGAACCCTTCAGGCAATTGAAGCAACACCAAAAATACATTATTGGGATCTGATCAAAAGCTTCTGCACAGCCAAGAACACAATACGTAAAGCAAGCAGACAGCCCTAAGAATGAGAGAAGATATTTCCAAGTTATGTCTCTGACAAAGGTTTAATAACCAGAATTCACAGAGAACTCAAATGTATTAGCAAGAAAAGAACAAGTGATCCCATCTCAGTGTGGGCAAGGGACTTGAAGAGAAACTTCTCTGAAGAAGACACAGGCACATAGACACATGAAAAACTGCTCATCATCTTTAATCATCAGAGAAATGCAAATCAAAACTACTTTGAGATATCATCTAACTCCAGTAAGATTAGCCCACATCACAGAATCCCAAAACCAGAGATGTTGCCAACATTTCATCATGTGGAGAAAAGGGAATACTTCTGCACTGTTGGTGGGAATTTTCTCAACATGTAGAGAAAAGAGAACACTTCTGCACTGCTGGTGGGAATACAAACTAATATGTTCCTTTTGGAAAGATGTTTGGAAATCACTTAGGGATCTAAAAATAAACCTGCCTTTGGATCCTACAATTCCTCTATTAGGTATATATGCAGAAGACCAAAAGTCACTATATAATGAAGATATTTGCACCAGAATGTTTATTGTAGCCCAATTCATAATTGTGAAATCATGGAAGAAGCCCAAGTGTGCACTGACCCACAAATGGATTAATAAATTGTGGTATAAGTACACCATAGAATATTATGCAGCCTTGAAAAAAGATGGAGACTTTACCTCTTTTATGTTTACATGGATGGAGCTGGAACATATTCTTCTCAGAAAAGTAACTCAAGAATGGAAGAAAAAGCATCCAATGTACTCAGCCCTACTATGAAACTATTAATAATTTATAAGCATGAAACTAATCTATAAGCACCCACACTTCCAAGTGAATTTGCTATAACCCAACTACAGCCAAAGATGAAGGGGAAAGAGGAGAGGGAGAGGAGTGGAGAGGATGGGTGGAGGGAGGGTGATTGGTGGGACCCACCAAGGGTTCATTTTACAAGGGTACATGTTAAGTCTACCAAGTGTAGAATATAAATGTCTTAACACAATGAGAAAATGCAGCGAAGGGTATGTTAACTAGTTTGATGAAAGTATTTCAAATTTAAAACCAGCACATTGTGCCCCATAATTGCGTTAATGTACACAGCGATGAAGAAGGAGAAGGAGACCAAAGAAATATTTGGCCAAGAAAATGGCCAAGAATTTTGTGAAATTTAACTAGAGATAACAACTACAGAGCTAAGCTAGAACATGGTGACAGCAGCTCAGCACTAGAGGAGATATAGAATGTTATTTATATAGATAAATATGACGATAAACATAACTAGACACCACACAGTCAACAAGCTGAAAATTGAAAATAAAGAGAATATACTGAAAGTAATGAATAAATCACCTTTACACAAGCCCCGGACTCTCCACAAAAGGTCTGTGAGTGGCCTTTTAGCAACATTTGTATTTTAGCAAAATGATCTCTCGCACTTGGGACTCTTACTGGACTCCACAGGTAATACAGAAAGAAATGCCTTTGTGTTCCTTCTCAAAGGCACCCATGCAGTTACCACAGAATGCAAATCCGCGGGGTGCAGGCATGACACACATTTTATATAGTATCACCAAAGCTTCCTAAAGATGTAAAGCCCTGAATTATATACTTTTTGCTACCGTTGTAATGGAATTTAAACATTTTGAAATAGGACCAAAAAATATCTAAGAATTAGGGCTATCTAAATGCCTAATTTATAATATGAACACAAATTTGAAACTGAAATATGTTATGCTCCAAATGTAATGGTATCTTTTTTGTTAACTGAGTCTCATAAAATACAAAAAATACTGGGAAAATATGACCTTGTAGAGGTTGCTGCTTTAGAATTCTCTTTAAAAAATCTCTTTTGATTCTTGATAATAATTCTATTGTACTAGCTGGTAACTTTAATATGCTTTTGAAAGTTGGAGTAATATGCAAAGAATATTTAATGCTTATTTAATGCTTAGCAAACACGATTTCAAAACCAAAACTAGGTAAAATATAAAAAAATGCATGAAAAAGTAAAAAGTAAAGTTTGAGGTAAAACCCAAAACATTTCTATTTATGTACCCTGTTCCTTTGATAGAGATCTCGACTGACTGTGTGGGGTCCCACCTACAACCCTGGGGGCTTTCTGGTCTGTGCAATCTCTGGAGTTCCCTTCATCAAAGGCTGGAATTTGTCTTCTTCTTGTGCAGTTTATGCTTGAAGACTCTGACTCGGTACCATTCATTTGTGGCTGAACCCCTTGGAGACAGTGATGGGAAACTTGAGAGGAAGTGCCAAAATTTCAAAAGAACAAGTTTGGGGTCATTAGTACAATTTGTTTACTTTGGAAATTTACAGGAAAGACAAGAGTCAGTGGAAGGAGAAAATACTTAATTGAATAAAAGGCAATAAAGTGCAGGATAATCTCTGCTGCCAGTCTGGCTGGGTTCAAATCTCAATTCTGTCTCTGGCTTGTTTGTGCCTGAGTTTCTCATTTTTCAAAACAACCTAATAATAGAGACTATTCTTTAGAGTTGCTGTGAGGAGGCTTACATGAATTATTGAATTTGAAGGCCTAACAGAGTACCTGGAATGTAATTTGTGTTTTTTGTTTGTATTTGTAGTTATCTTAACTATTTGTATTAGTCTCATTAAAAACATTATATTAAAACAAAGTAAAAACTTAATTGAAGTGGAAACACAATTTTTCACACTTTCTTAAGAAAAGCCTAGAGGTGTTTTTTCCTTCAGTGATTTAAATAGCCTCTTCCACGTTATAATTATACCTATCCTCCATAGTCAAGCAATACAAAATAATATGCAAATTGTGGTTAACATTGCTAGTTTCTATTAGCAGAAACCAGGGTTAAACAAATACATTATGCACACTTTTGTGATGACTGCTCATGTATAAAATAATCTCCTAAACTAATCTAAAACTAACTTAAACCCTTTAATCATATTCATTGTGAAATAAATATTTTAAATATATTATATTTAAATAAAACTATTGTTAAGAGTAATATTTATTTAATCCCTTATAGTTTCTTAAGTATTAACATTTTTATATTTAGGAAATACTCTAATTCCTAATATTCTTATTCCTACAACATGACTATGATATTACAAATCAGAATGAGAAAACTGCTAATGGACTTGCTTTAATGAGGGGCAAGGCTTCCTCTCCTTTCCATGACAAGAACAAGAAGACTACGTTCTTAATGGGACCCCAGAAGGGATCTTTTATGCAGTACAGAACTGAAGTAGAGGTCTAGAATATTGTTATACTGGGAAGGATATTAAGATTATGTGTTTTCTCTAAAGTTTTTATTTTATAGCTAAGGCAAAAAGTAAAATCCAGGAGAAGCTTAAGTTATAATTGCTCTAAAGGTAATTCGCTGTGTCTCCTAAAATTTGAGAAAATGTCATCTATATACATACCAAAAGCACATTTAAAAGACCAGACTGAAAAGGAGCTATGTGAAAGATAAAGCAGTGAAAAGATGCTCAGAGCAAACTTAAGAATAGCTATTTAAAACAACATACAATTTCCGCACAGAAAATTCATATAAACTGTCTAATTGTACCCTACAGAGTACAGCAAGCTAAGAAATGTTATCTTGATGGTGCGCGAGCTGCTCATATTTTTTAAACATATGTGAGGCAGATGCTTAAACCTGGGAAAGTCATATGTAACAGAATGACAATAAACCAAGAAGAGGTGCTATGGCAGAGGAACAAAGGGCGCCCTCGGAAAAAAAAAGAAGGAAACGCAGCCTTGATGTGCCTTGTACAGCGCTGAGCACACTTCCTGATTTTCCATCTCTCCCTATAATTTAAATTATGTGCAGTATTATTTTTGCAAATACACTTGTTCATAAGCATTAATGGCCAGATGCTGACAGACCTGCCTCTATAAAAAATGTTCCTATTACTGGAGAGTATTCGGCAAGATATTTACACATTAAATGTTAAATTCTATCTGACAATTTGTCACTTATAAACTCCTGAAAATTGATTTGCAGTTCAAAGAATGGGGGCCCCTTTGGGGTTTGAATTTTTGTTTTCCTTTTTCCATTGTTTTGCCTTGATTCTCAAATATCCATTATAAATATAAACATGTCATTTCAGATGTATCGCCTTTATTATCTCAGATAAAACTAAATGGATTTCTTTCAAAATGAGTATGGTTTCTATGATCAATATTAATGAGACAATACAATCTTACCCTGGTGTGAGTACGAATGTGCATCTTCAGTCCATCATTTTTACTGAATCCTTTTTCACAGTAAGGGCATTGATAGGGACGCTCACCTACGAATAAAGGAAGCCTCCATGTCAGGACAATGGAAAGGAGCAGAGTCAGCCCAGTGCCACCACTCCTCACACGCTCAGATCCTAGCCATCACATGTGCCTCATGCTACTTCCAGAGGAGGCTCAGGCACAGCTGGGCAGACACCACCACGGGCCCTGCGGGCAGCAGTGTCCAAGACCTCCATCTCCTGTGAGCCAGGGAACTTCCAATGCTTAGAAATAAACAACGCTTGCCAGTAGGAGGCTTACCACATATTCCTTTTAATAATTAGGCCTAAATTAAAACTCTTAATTTTAAGAATTTGTTAAAAATATTTGATGTTAATCAATTTATTCTGTCACGATACCTCTCATTTCACAGATCTTTATTTAAATGCTTCACAGATAATGTTGTTGTTTTTTTTTTTTTAAGTTTCAGATAAATGAATCTATCTCAGGGCTATGAGTTTGAAATTAATTTCTTAAAATTCATATATGTTAAGCAGAACCACTGGTAGTTAAACTAAATAATAATGGACCTATACTTTCCAATACATTGAGTACCCCTTACCTAGATGTTATAATTTAGAAAACAGCCAGGATTTTTTTAAGGTGAGCAAACACACATTTACACATCACATTTTAAAAAAAAATTCTGTGAAGTGACAAAAATGTGAAAAATTTAATCTCCAGAGAAATCCAAAGATACTTTCCTGTCAAACCCTAATTATTTCTAGTGGATAGTAGCTCAAAAATCACTAATTCACTTATTCTTTTATTAGCACTGCCCTTGCATAGCAGAATGCAAGGTTCTAACTGAATTGAAAGACCAGTACAATACAATATTGGACTTTGCCAAATATAAAGCTTCTGTCTTTGCTTCCCTGAGCCAGGAGTTTTGACTAGCAGAGTACATTCCTCCACCACTCACCTCTGATCTTAGTCAACCTGGACGCCACGCGCACTATCCCAGGAACTCCCTTACTGGACCAAGAGTGAGCCCCTTGTTGGAGGACCCAGTGATCATTTTTCATCAAGGTCCTCCCTGACCTCTCCCCAGTTTCTGCTTCACAAAATGGACAACCTTCCACCGTGACCCTAAACTTTGTATTTCCAGTAGTAACACTATGAGGAAACAACTGTAGCAGCAGCTGTAGCAGAACAGCACTGTCCAGACTCTCCTTGAGGAGGAGCACCCAGGGCTCTCCCTTGGAACGAGCATTGTAAAATAGTGACAACTACTCAAAATAGAAAATAAATAAACAAACAAATAAAAATAATGGCAGCACTAATACATAGGAACAGGTCTCTTTAATGAACTATCCAAACTTGCCAACATCTATGAGACAAAATTAACCTTTGCACTTGGTAAACTGACCTGGAATTCTTGACTTTAGTACAGTCATGACTGCAGGAAAGTATGGCTTTTCACAGTCAGTAGAATAGAGGTTTAGTAACATCTAGGAAAATATAATCCTACTTTAACACTAAATTGATAATGTGGTCTTTCTTATAATTCTAGATCTCTGCTCAGATCCAGTCTCCAGGTAACCATATGTCCATGAGGTATCAGCATTTAGATACCTCACAAACAACTCAAACTCAGCATGCATTATTCTGAACTCAAGATATTATCCTCAGATCTTGTGTGTCTTGTATATCCAGCTATGGTCAGTTGTGCACATTCATCTATTTTCCAAATAAGAAATTTGGAAGCATCTAAGATGTTACTTTTTATTTACTTCTTCTGACATCCAGACTGTAAGTCGTATGGATTTCATTTTTCTGGTATTTCTAGAAATCCTCTCTTTGAGATGGTGACAAAAATGAAAGTAATGGTAATGGTAGTAACAGCATCTGCAGCAACAGGAAAAGGGCAGAAGGAACTGTCATCTATCAAGTTCTTATCATTTAACTTTTAACCCTGTGCACACAAAGGACAAGAACTAAAGAAAACATACCACAGTACTGATACTGAAAACATACCACAGTACTGATACTGATGGTGGTTACTCCTACAGCATAGAATTCCAGATAATTGTTTTCTTCTTCATTAATTAGAAAAAAAAAATTTTTTTTTGGATTGTCAAAATGAGTTTAATTTACCCTTGTAATAGATAATAAAGAATGCTAAAATGTTTTCTTTTTATCTGTTAACAAAAATGTCAAGCAATAAATCAAATCTAGATTCTATATAAAGCTTCACAAAAATAGTAAAGCAGTTTATACTCATGTAAAATTATTTCATCAATTTTCTAGCAAGCCTAAAATAATTTAATATTCACAGATACTCTCTGCTTCACATAGCTTCATGTGGGGTTTTGCTCTCCAAACACCCACAGAATAGCCAGTAAACAATAATCGAAGACTTACAGTCATCATATAAATAACTAACTATGTTAATTAAGCCTAATATAATATACCAACTTACGATTTTCTTTCATAATAGCTAAAATAGATTACATAAGCAAAGAGATACAAAGAATACTAAGAAATCTTAAAGAATGGAGTATAACAGAATCATTTCCAATTTTACCTAGAGTCATAAACATAATAAGGAATTTTTTCTACAGGCATGAAAAGCTAACTTCTTTTAACAGGATAGCTTTGTCTCCTTTTTTGCAATCTGATTATCCTGGGTTTGAATATCACTCATCCTCCTCCTAGCTGTAATTCTGGGAAAGTCATTTAATGCACTGAACCTTCGGAAAATGGTACACATTATTACCTATCTTATAGATATAATGACCATATATCCAGATTTGTCTATAGTAGTGCCAGTTTATGCCTGTTATCCTGAAATAATTATTAATAGCTGATGAAGTTTGTGTCAATTGAATGGGCTAAGGAATGCCCCGATAGCTGGTAAAGCATGGTTTCTGGATCTATGAGGATGAATCTGGAACAGATTAGCATCTGAGCTCATGGGCTCAAGACCAGCCTAAGCCAGAGTGAGACCTCATCTCTAAAAATAGCCAAGTGTTCTGGAAGACACCTGTAGTCCCAGTTATTTAGGAGGCTGAGACAAGAGAATCTCTTTAGTCCAAGAGTTGGAGGGTGCTGTGAGCTGATGCCATGGCACTCTACCCGGGCGACAAAGTGAGACGCTGTCTCACAAAAAAGAGAGAGAGCGAGAGATTGGCACTTGAATCTATAGACTGAGTAAAAAAGATCCACCTTCACCAATGTAGGTGAGAATTACCCAAACCATGAGAGCCTCTCCAGAACAAAAAACAAACAAACAAAAAAAAAAACAGAGAAATTATGAATTCTTTGTCTCTATTTATTTCTCTCTCTGTCCGTCTCTTTGATCTGGGATAATATCCCTCTTCTCCTGCCCTTAGAGATGGGAACGCTTGGTTCTCTGCCCTTAGGACTCTGGTACTTACACCAGTAAAACTCCCTGCCCCCTCATTCTCAGGTCTTCAACCTTGGACTAAGAATTATATCAACGACTCCCCTGATTCTCAGAACTTAGAACTCACACTGAATTACACCTCTGGCTTTCCTGGGAACTCTAGCAGGAGGGATGTTATGAGGTGTCTCGGCCTTTATAATTGTGCAAGCCAATTCTCAATCTCCTCTTTTACACACACACACACACATCAGACAATTAAGTTCATGAACTCATCCTAGAATAAGTGACACAGACCTCATTGCTGAACATCACCATGATCACCTTCTGAGGACTCCCTTGGCCAACTTAATTGTCTGACCTTGTCTATCTCCTATTGGTTCTCTTTCTCTGGACAGCCCTGACTAATATGTACAATATTACCCCCTTTCACTTTCACTAGTGTCTCCATAGGAACAATATAACACTATCTGGTGACTTGTTATGAGCTGACTTGTACCTCACCACATAATTCATAAAGCCCCAATATTTCAAAAAAAATGGCCTTATTTGGAAATTGGACTGCTACAAATGTTACTGGAGTAGTGTGGAACCCTAATCAAATATGACTGCTGTTTTTACAAAAAGATGAACTTGCGAAGAAGGACACACAAAGGGGGAATGCTCTGTTGAAGACTGAAAATATCCTGACACAAACTGAGGTACTACTAGAAACCAGGAGCTGGGCCTGGAAACCATCTTCTCTAGTGCCTTCGGAGGGAGCACGGGTGCGCTGATACCTCCATCTCAGACCTCCAGCCTCCAAACCTCTGAGACAACAAATTCATACTGTTTGAACCACTCAGTTAGTGGTTTCTTATTACCCTGCTCACAATGGTGGCAATTATTATTAGCACTGATGCTTATGTGCTGCCTGTGAGCATTACATAAACAGCTTGCAATAGAAATGCTACCTCTAGACAGATGGGTGGTGTCTCTATCCTACTCCAATCCAACCCTGAAATCCAGTGAACACTGGCCTGACATGTTTGGAAAACTTAGATAAATTTAATTCTACTCAGTCATTCTAATATCCCAGAATATAAATCCAGTTTTAAAGTAAATAATCATTAAACAGCTTTGATGAATAATTTACTTGAATAACTAGAGTGTATTAGCTAGCACCCCCATCCTATTCTTTGTATATTAAATTGCTGCCCTGTTGGCTGAAATATTTTTAGGATAATCGTTACCTCTCCTGGACTTCAAGAAAGAAATTATCCACTGTCCCACACAATCTGAAACTGAAGGTTACCTGTACGGTCAACCTCTTAACAACTGGCAATTGCAACAACAACAAAAATAAACAGGGTATATGTGAAACTTAGTAAATGTGGAATGTAAATGTCTTAGCAAAATAACTAAGAAAATGCCAGGAAGGCTATATTAACTAGTGTGATGAAAATGTGTCAAACGGTCTATGAACCAAATGTATGGTGTCCCATGATCATATTAATGTACACAGCTATGATTTAATAAAAAAAATAAATAAATAAAATAAACAAATGGGACTTAATTAAACTGAAAAGCTTCTGTACAGCTAAAGAGACAACAAAGCAAACAGACAACCTATACAATGGGAAAGGATATTTGCATATTTTGAATAAAGACAAAAGCTTGATAACCAGGATCTATAGAGAACTCAAATTGAGTTCTTTTTCACATGAAAAAAGTCAACAATCCCATATATCAATGGGCAAGAGACATGAATAGAACCTTCTCTAAAGAAGACAGACGAATGGCTAGCAAACATATAAAAAAATGCTCATCATCCCTAATTATTAGAAAATGCAAATCAAAACCACCCTGAGATATCATCTAACCCAAGTGAGAATGGCCCACATCACAAAATCTCAAAACTGCAAATGCTGGTGTGGGTGTGGAGAGAAGGGAACACTTTTACACTGCTGGTGAGACTGCAAACTAATACAACCTTTTTGGAAGGAAATATGGAGAAACCTCAAAGAACTCAACCTAGACCTCCCATTTGTTCCTCAATCCCATTACTGGGCATCTACCCAGAAGGAAAGAAATCTTTTTACCATAAGGACTCTTACACTAGACTGTTTATCGCAGCTCAATTTACAAGTCAAAATGTTGAAAAAGCTAAATGGCCACCAACCCAAGAATGGATTAACAAGCTGTGGAATATGTATACCATGGAATACTACTCAGCCATTAAAAAGGATGGAGACTTTACATCCTTTGTATTAACCTGGATGGAAGTGGAACACAATATTCTTAGTAAAGCATCACAGGAATGGAGAAGCAAGAACCCTATGTACTCAATTCTCATATGAGGACAATTAATAACCTAGTACACAGTGGGCGGGTGGGAGAGCAGAGAGAGGGAAGGAGGAAGGAGAGTGGGAGAAGGGAAGAGCAGAGAGAGGGAAGGAGGGAAGGGAGTGAGGGGGTTTCGGTGTGTGACACACCTTCTGGGGGTGGGACACAATTATAAGAGGGACATTACCTAACAAATATAATCAATGTAACCTGGTTCTTTGTGCCCTCAACAAATCCCCAACAGTAAAAACAAAAAATAAAAGTAAAAATTTTTTAAAAAATTATTAAGAGCATTTTTCTAATTTGCATACTAAAGGCAAGTGATTACTCTTTGGTTTTCTTCAGAACACATGCATATATACTTTCTTTCATTGTTTCAAATTACTGTGAGGAGTGTTTCTAGGAACTATTTTTGTCTACACATAAAATTATTCTGCTGAGAAAAAGAACTAACCTTCAGTTTGAGTCAATAAGAATACAGATCTTTCTTCCTTATTTGAACCCCATCAGTAACGTAGGCTTTGATGTACAGTATGATCCAGTAAGTCCAATTTTTTTTTTTTGTAATATCTCAGGTAGAGACACTGTTTCCATTTTGCTTAGGCTAAATAAGTTAATCTAAAAATTAGCAATCAGAAAATAACTAAAAACCAATCTAAATGGAAATAATAATGGTAGCTGAATGGAGTCTACTATTAGATTCTACCGTATAGTATAGAAACATATAGAAACAATAGAATCTACTCTTAGGTTCCACTGTACAGTTTAGAAAGTTTAATATGTATTAGCAATCTTAATTCTTGAAACAACATTGTTTTCTAAAGTATTCAATCCCTAGTTTACAAATGAGGAAAATGCAGTGCAGAAAGGATAAGTAATTTGTTCACAATGACACAGATATTGTAGAGTGGAGTTAGAATTAAAACTCATTCTGAACCCTATGCTATCACAAAAGTAAAAGACATGGCTACTATTTTGCATAAATTGGGTTGGAGTATTTAAAATTAGTGCCAAAAACTCTGCTTCTCACTAAAACAGTTAACATTAACCAGATATTTCTGGCCAGTAGATTTAGGTACTCTTTTTATCAATACTCATCAGGAAAAAGTAAGGTGCAGGTTAGGAATGTGTATAATGACTTAAAGCCAAGCCCAAGGGAATGCAAATACTGGCATAATATTAAGCTGTGCCTTGACAACAGGCACTTGCCTCCAACATTTAGAAGGGAAATATAATAGTGCCAAATCTCACACAGATTTAGCTCCCATTAGAGTTAATGAACATAGCACCATAAACAATATTGAAGGGTATATAACAGAAAAATATTTATAATTTAAGTAAAAGAAAACAGATGAGTTCTTTGCATCTGTTTCTTGCTTTAAATTACGTGCTAACATTACATAACGTTAAAGTCCACTTGTGTCTTCTTTGAACACATCAAGGAACAAACAGAAACACGGTAATTGCAAAAGGTTAATTTTCAATTGATTTTAAAAGGTGCCACAAATTGAATACTCCATGAAGATAATTTATTCCTTCATTAAATAGGTTATTTTTTTGAGTACACACCATCTTCTAATTACTGTCCTGGGCTTTGGGAATGCAATTGGCAAATAGATTTACAAAATCAGTGTCTCTTCAATTTTACTAGTGTAACAAGAAAGACAAGAAAAAGTTAAAGAAAATAAGATAACTTTCAGATACTGATAAATTATATGAAACTAGAAGATAATTTTAGATACTTATAAATAATATGAAACTAGAAAATAGGCTTTTAGACAGATCACTGGCTAGGGAAGTGGGCAGGTGAAAGTCCTCAGGAAAAGCAAAATAAGTGATTGATGCCAATTTAACGTTATTCAAGTATACTTTTTGTAACTCTTAATCTTTTAGTCGAAGTACTTTAGATTACTAGGCTTGAAGTAAGTGTCTCCAAATTCTCATTGCTGGCACACCTGAGATAGAAGTATCTGAAATGTGTGTGAGATGATCAGAAAATAGCTCCAGAAAATTGGAGGTAATGAAAGGGAACATCTGGACGCCACGTGGAGCACCTCACCCAACACAGCCTGACCCCAAACAAACTACCTTGAGTCTTTGACAAAGAAAATGAATTATGATAACTACCCAATGGCAAATATGGCAAAACACAATAGGAAAATATAAGATTCTAGTTTAAGATATGCCTTTAGGATTAAGATTTATTGACATTAGCACTGTTTTATGCAATATAATTTTAATTAAAGACATTAGGAAAACTCTTCATCAAAAGGCTAATATTAAAGCAACATCTTAAGAAAAATTGTGAAGGAAGTTTAGGCCAATGTGAATTTTAATGATAAAAGAATCCATAAAGCCTAAATTATTGATTAGCCATCAACTACATAACCACCTCAATAAATCCTTTCCAAAAATCTATTTATATAACATTAAATCAATAACCAAAAATGTTGCAAACCACTTTAATTGTGACATTCTTAATTTAAGAAGGTTTAGAAATCAAATTTTTGTTTGTGCTACTAATGGAATGACAGATTTAGTAATAATCACCAAGATCTATCTACCTTGAAGATTAAAAAGTGCAAAAAATGGTTAAGATGACAGATTATGTATATTTTTAACAAACTGTATAACCAATGTGTCTCACGCTTTGAAAGGTTTTATAAACAAGCAGCAAGACTTAATAATTAATGTGTGTATATAATAAATATGAAAGATTTTGACTAATATAAAAATAGATCATATTCAAAAAGCATTTTAATAATTTTAACCTTTATCACTTAGCATATTTTATAAAACCTATGTAGATTTCAGAATATTCTCAGAATTCTTTGAAAAGATGAAAAGATATATACAGAGAAAATGTTCTTTAAAATGGAATAAAGTCAAACTCATTTATTTTCTTTTTTTTATTTTTTATAATTTTTTTATTATAGATAAAAATAGAACTCATTTATTTTCAATGAACTCCTATTAAATAATGTTTATATAACAATATCTAAAGAGTTGGTAATCTTTTTTTTTTTTTTTTTGGTTTTATTTTATACTTTGAGTTATCTAACAAAAATCAGTTTGGGATATGGCAACCCTTTCAAATAAAAAAGCAAACTGCAGAAGTATATACTTAGTGAAAAATGCTCTGAGATGGTTCTGCATGGTCAAAGTTTCAAATGTATGTATTACATAAGAATTCTTTGGAAGAACTTTATATTTGTTTTCGACAGATATCAAGGGACTGGCTTATTTTGCTTTGTAGACTAAAGAAATTATTGCAAAACAGAAATCTGAATCATTCTAAACAAACATTAACCCAAAAATTATAATTGTGAAAGTATCAGTCATTTTTCCAATTCCACATTTCCAATCACTTCAACTTATAGAACTTTTAATAAATTAGAAGTATACCACAGAGAGAAGTGAAATGCTACACTGACAAATAGGAGTAGCTCAATTTCATTCTTGGCACCCTTTCTGTGAATTGAAATACTTTTCTTTTTTCCTGTAGCAAAAAGAGCCATGAAACCCCGCTGACCTCACTGAACCCCACCTTGTTACTTCTGGAATGCTCCCATTAACCAAACCGTTAGGAATATCACTTGACTTGATGAAATTAAAACCAACGACACCATCTTTGAAAGAAAAACAATAAAAACCTGAACATGACGTTTACACCTTGAATATTTACGGAAATATTCTACTTTTAAAGCTTAAAGGGTTCACAATTGTGAGGAAGTGGAAAATAAGATGTAAAAATCAAGAAAGAAGAACTTTACTTCTCAAAATGATTTTGCTACCAGAATCAAAACAAATGGGAGTCTTTTTAAAAGAAAAAAGCATCCTTTACCTTACCAGATATACCCTTTTCCTTAAGAATCTTACAGTTGCACAATACCTCCTTCATTTCTGCAGAAATAGCAAATCCAGTGAGGTGGGTTTCACTGGGAAGAAGGGGGTGGGGAGCAATGTGCTTTCAAACTTCCAATCTGAAATAAGAAAAAGCCTCACCGAGTTAAACAATTAATTTTACTAATGTAAAAATACAATAGAATATGAAATGCAGAACAAAAAAGGATAAGAATTAATGAAAAAATTAAAACAGCAATTAGCTAGGAAGAGAAAGTAAAAGATTTCCTACTCAGGATGCTTTGCCTTTGACCAAACAGGTATATAAATGAACCCATTACATGGATTTGTCAGGAGGGAGCAAGATGCCTTTCTGAGGTCCTGGACGTGAGTGCTGGCAGAAGCAAAGGGACTGTTTCACAAATAGTGGAAAGGTCTGAACAATCCAAACGCTGGCAAAGTTTTCAAGGTTCTGACCAAGAAACAAAACTCCTCATAAGTCTTCCACACTGCTATGAGGAACTACTTAAGATAAGGGAGGCATGTTCTTCATGCCTGATCTGGCTTTATTGTATAGGAAGTCAGACTTTGGTAGGAAAATCATTCATTCTTTCACCCAGCAGTTATTCATTTTTAGAAAATTCTACTAGAAGTTTTACATTAAATGTCTGCACACAGAGGAATTTCCTATAAATAGTGCCAGCAAGGAAGGATCAAAAGGATAGAACTTAGAATAGCAAGAAACCCATACAATTATTCCCTCTCCCGTAAAACCCAAACTGTAAAACCTTCTCCAGCCTTGAAGCACAGTGCAGAGTTGCAGAGAACAGAGAGTTGTCCTTGAGAAGGAAAATAGTAACAAAAGTAGGAGAAACCACAAACTAGAAGGAGTCAAAATATGCTTTAGTTTTCCTAAACACAACAAAAATGTTGGCAGTCCAAATTTAATAGAGGTATGTTATTAATAATATTATCTAATAATTTACCAACAGCTAAAGCTGTTGAAATACAACTGTTGTCTGAGCTAATTTCATTTTGGAAGATTCTAGTATATCCCAACAAAAAGAAAGAAATGATAAATATATAAGTTAAGCTGGGTGCAGTGGTTCACACCTGTAATCCTAGGACATTAGGGGCTGAGGCAGGAAAACTGCTTCAACCTAGGAGTTTGAAGTTGCAGCGAGCTATGATGACACCACTGCACTCTGGCTGGGAGGATGGAGCAAGACCCGGTCTCAAAAAAATTTTTTAAGTAAAAAAATACAACATACATAAACAATGATATATTTTACATGATCCATCTTATTAGAGTCTCTCATAACATTCATCCCTAGACAAATGTTACCCCCTCCCTATTCACTACATGTCCCTTATTCCAACCCATGACAAATCTTGACATAGTGCTATAATTTTAACATTAATAAATTAAGACCTTTGATTTAAAAAGAAAAAGAAAATATAATCATGCTACTAATGGAAGCTAAAATGAATGTCTTGCTCTTAAGTTGTTATGTATACTTGTCACTAACCCAAAATCATCTGGGTAGGAGCTGAGTACAGAAAAAAAGAAAAAGAGGAACAGCAATACTTTCCATTTATATGGGTGGTGATCAGTAATTACTAGAAATGTCAAAACAACACTGTGAAAACTAAAACCATACAGTTCAAGACTCTGCCTATGAATAAGAAAATTCTAATTAAACATTTCTTGGGTAAAACATGAAGTTTTTGAAGTGTGATGCTGAGGAAATCATTTATTTTTATGCAGTTTCTACAATCCATGATTCTGTTAACTATGAGACTATCTGCAGGTAAGAGAACATTTGATTTGCCTACTGTTAATAATGAACCACTTAGAAAATAAATATAACAAAGTAAATTCCCTCTCAACATATATGAGAGTCATATAATTCTTACAAACATTTGAAAAACATGCTTAAGTTTTCATGTCTTCATGATTCATTTGTTAATTATCTATTTGTGTTTATTAATAATAATTACTGTCGTATGATTACTTATAATTATTTATAGTTACTGTTTTTACAATGTTGAACAAATATTCTAGAAAGAATGAATTAATGCCTTTAGAAAATGTATTAGAAGAGAATAAAATTAAAAAGTGGCTAAAATACAATGAGAAGCAAATCATAATGTACTAATTCTTTATTTCTAAGTTGATCACAAGTATTTATCCAAAAAAATTAAACATATACTAAGAGAGTGATTTATCACTACATTCAAATATTAATGTGCAAGCAAGCCTGGAACAGAAGGGCCAAAACAGCCGGGTTCTATTAGCACAGAAAGTTGGTTGGAACTGTAGGCAAGTAATTAACCTTCTGGCCCACAGCTTTAAAAACCCAAAAGCAGCTCCTAGAATTTCTTTCACAATTTATGAACAACTGATGGAATTCATGTCACAGTCCATGGATTCCCTTGCTGAATTAACCCTAGCTCTCACTGACCCTAAGAAGCTATAAACCAACAAGAGAATGTGCTCTACTATTTCAGCTGACCCACAGAGTGCCATCTCTGTCATTCTAGCGTAGGAAACCAGATGATGAATTACAGAGCTGCCCGCCAGGCACAGTCTTAAACATTCCCCTCCAATGATGATGACAGGAACACACTGTACACACACCTCCACTCACCCCAAACCAGACCTGTTTGACAGCAAACTCTCATCTATGTAGGACATTGTACAGATGATCTGTATTCTGTGCTAAAATTTATGGTAAGATGAGCATGGTGAACACGAAGAGTAGAGGGTCAAACAGTGTAACGAGGGAGTATGAATACTCGCGATTAAATACAGGTAGAAAGAAATATAAAAACAAAACACACCAGCAACTTCAGCAGCAACAGCTCACATTGTCATATGCTTGCACTGTGCAGGCACTGTGTAACGTTTTTAAAAATATATTTTCATCTATTCCTCAAAACAATCCCATGCAATTGTAACTATTATTATTCCTCATTTTCAGATGAGGAAACTAAGTTTTGAAGAAAATAGCAACTTCCTCACTCAGGGAGGAAATAAATAAAATGGAATCTGAAGCCTATAATCTGATTCCAGGATCCACAGTTTAGATATAAGCATTATTAAATAATTAAGTATTTAATAGATAATAATAATAAATAGTTGATTTTGCAGTGGAAAAGTTTCTCCCTATCTAAAGTCTTCAGTTAGACCCTGGGTAACAAACAACAGACTTCTAAGTCTCCAAGTCAAGATTATTATCTTTAACTGGTTGATATATCAACAAGATAATATGTCAAACGTTATCAAAGGAATGTTTGTAATTCTATGGTAAGTTCAAGGGTATCACTAAGAGTTAGAGGGTATGTTAAAAAATAAGAAATAAAAATATCAGCAATGTGATATATTAGAAAAAGTTTATGAACCACATACATATTGTATGACCTCAGGCAAATCATTACATTTTGCTGTGCATTAATTCAAATAAGAGGCTTTAACTAGATAATTTCTAAATTCCTTTCTATTCTAAAAATCAAGAGTAGTATATCTTTAAATCTAAAAAAGCAAGTGCCTTATACACTCTTGTCACATACTTATTCTAATCAACAAATTATGCGGAACAGATGAACTTTTTAAGATAAATAGAAGGTTCATGAAAAATAACATTTTGAAAGTTAACGGAAAAACCAAAGTTTTGTCAGACTTCACACTAGAACTGCAGAATAGTGGCAATGGAAGCAGGGGAGGAAGAGAGCGGACACAGCGTAGGCAGAATGTGAAGCCAGCGTGTAACTGGTTGGTTATTAAGGTAGCAAAGACAGATCAACCGTAACAGGAAGGCATTGGAGAGTTAAAACAAAATGAAATACTATAAACAAAAAGCAAAAACAGAGCTATAAATACTAAAACTCCCAGAACTCTAAATTATCCAATAGCTAATATATCACTGTCTTGTAGAATGATCATGAGATAATTTAAAAAGTACCTATACTAATAAAATGAACATGTATGAAAGAAACTGCCTTTAATGTTACACTAAACAATACTATCGCTGTACTGGGTGGAAATGTTCAAAGATATCAATCGGCAAACTGAAAGGAAGAAACATAAACCTATATCATATTTCTTTATAAAAATGAGTGTTATTCAGTGCCATTAAAAAAACTGACTTCCCAAATTATTGATAGTTTGAATATTACTAAAATATAAAATTGATTCTTTTAACATACTAAGTAAAAATTAAAAGACTATTAACTCCATAAAAATCTCATCACATTTCAGTATATTCATTCTAGTTCCAACAGCTTAGACTCACCCTTGTCAAACAAAATGAATTGTCAGAATCAATTTCCTCTACCTACCTCCTAATGAGAAATTTTAAAAGTAGGCAACTCCAAGCTGAAATCCACCACAGTAAGTTTGGTACCGGTTGGCCAGATACTGTCCCTTATTCCCTCATTTAAACATGATGAAGTTCTGAGCACTGGTGACCTAGATCTTGAATTACGTTATTAAGGATAATTTGTTACACAATTTGCTTCCCCACCAATTACATGATGAAGCAACAGGATGAAGAATGGAAAGGAAAGTGACTGTGGGTGGGCCCAGCGCATAGATTAGGACGTTTAGCATTTTCTTTTTTAGTGTTAGCACTTCCCAAGGAGAATTCCACAGATCATTGTGGTTATTATATGAAAAACTGATTTTATTGTCAATTAAATTTGGATTCAAATCTAGGAATGGTCACTCGGAAGTCAACATCTTTTTCACTATCTCACAGGTACTGCAACCAATTTGTAGGTTCTTTTATTTACTCAACAAGCACTCAGAAGTTCTTCCTATATGCCAGGAAGTGTGCTGACTGGTAAAAAAGTTAAGGTTATCGGCCATAGGCGCAACCCCAAGGAAACCAAGCTCCGACAGGCTCCTGAAAGTGACCATGGCAGAGGTCAGTCAGGAGGGTGCTGTGTTGAGGGAAGCACGGGAGCATGGAGTATGCCGATCTAACGGGGTGGAATCAGGGACAGGTCAGGTACAGGTCATGGAGAAAGCAGCACTTAACAGGAGACTGGAAAAAAGTGAAACTAAGCCAGGCTGGGAGGTAAAGGTGAGGGGGAATGTCATGTGAAAGGCAGGGACAGGCACTTTGGGCAAGGCAAGAAGCCAACCCAAGGTTTAGGTATGATAACAGAATGGGCGAGCCTCCTCAATTCCTTACACTGTCTTTTACAAAAGACATATGCTTTCCATGCGTGCTGCACATACTGTCCAGTGCGTTCCAAAGAAAATGTCTGAAAAATACTGAAAATAATAAATTTCACAAAATTCTTTTTTCAAGGACATGAACCTAGCATGCTTGAAAGAATTAAACATGAAGTAATGACATTTGGCTTCTTTGAAAGATTGTGCGTTTTCTCTAAGCAGCACAACTGTAAAAAAACAAAAACAAAACAACAAAAAGTCATTTATATTTAAGGATTATAAGTCTTCCTGATAAAGCAATTAGGCTCTGGGGCAGATGTGAACAGGACCGAAGCTACAAAGCTGGATGTTCAAAAAAAAAGGTTCTCTGCTACACCCAGGTGGCATCTGCTTCCACTCTGTTGTTCTCTTTCAAATAAAACATCACCCATTTATTTTTAATTATGAAAATTTCAAACCTGATGAAATACTGAAATAATGGAACAATGAACACGATACACAGTCACTTTGGTTTAATGCTTGTTAACATTTCACCGTATTTGCTTTCTCATCCTCACTTCTTTATTCCAACATATATTTTTACATGGACTTCTTTACTTTGGCCCACTTGAAAATAAGATTCAGAGACATTTCACACCTAAGTACTTTAGTACAAATATTCTAGTAATATATAATAACAGATACCTGGATAATCATGATATAAGATTAATATACTTTAAATATTTTTATTATATAAAATTATAAAAACTAGAAAAAAAATTATACTTTATTATATAAGAAAAATTATTATAAAAATTAGAAAACTAAAATTAAAACTACAAGTTACTTAAGTTTACAACATAAAGAAATAATCCTAGAATATTCTAACCAAGAAATGATTAAGTATATAATCTTCCAGGCTTTAATAAGCAAATGTTTTATACTTTTATAAAAATATATTACTCCATTTTTGTAATTTATCTTTCTCATTTCTTTTCCTGTTAATTAGTATACGTCTATAATATCATTTTTATTGTCTGCATAATATTCCAATTTCTGGAAATACTATAACGTATTTAACCAGTACCTTCAATATTAGATGTATACGCTCTTTATCAATATTTTCCTATTGTAAAACAGTTCTTCTAAGAACAGAATAATATGCTTTTTATAAAACAAACTTCAAGCCCATTACCTCTTTCAGACTTAGAAATACAATATTTGTATTTATACCTAATAAGGTAGGGTGAATTTTAAAAGTTTAGACCAAGTTTTAATGTGACAAGGCAAACTAAATTTATAAGAACCATTGTAGAAGACACTACAATTTAATTTCAAAAAAGATATCAGTGGTTCAGAATATTGAAAATATTCAATGTTGGATGGTGCCAGTGAGTAGGGCACCAGCCCCATATACCGAGGGTGGAGGGTTCAAACACGGCCCCAGCCAAACTGCAACAAAAAAACAGCCAGGCGTTGTGGCGGGTGCCTGTAGTCCTGGCTACTTGGGAGGCTGAGGCAAGAGAATCGCCTAAGCTCAAGAGCTGGAGGTTGCTGTGAACTGTGATGCCACGCCACTCTACCAAGGGCAATAAAGTTAGACTCTGTGTCTAAAAAAAGAAAAGAAAGAAAGAAAGGAAAGAAAATATTTAACATTTTTGAAAAAAGGCTTAGTTAATCAGGAACATAGCTTAACCATCTAAAATTCATTTTTCTCAAATTAATACACTTTAAACATCCCATAATTATAATTATGCCAAATACCATGATATTAAATTAATTCCTTATCAACCATCAATCAAGGTTACATTTATAAAACAAAGTTAAAGCTGGGCATGGTGGCTCATGCCTCCTACCGCTCTGGGAGGCTGAGGTGAGTGGACTGCCTGAGTTGACCGGTTTGAGAACAGCCTGAGCCAGAGCACAACCCCCATCTCTAAAAATAGCTGGGCATTGTGGCGGGCACCTGTAGTCCCAGCTACTTGGGAGGGTGAGACAAGAGTAGCGCTCAAGCCCAAGAGTTTGAGGTTGCTATGAGCTGTGACACCACAAGCCCAAGAGTTTGAGGTTGCTGTGAGCTGTGACTACTACTGAGGGCAACAAAGTGAAATTATCTCGTTTGACCATTTAATATATTGATAAAGTTGGAAGAAAGAAAAGGAAAAGATATTAAACATAAAATTCTCAGTATAACGTCCTATAAGAAATACTAAAAAGAAAAAGAGAAAAGTGTAATGTAAGAAGTTGTATCATTCAGTAAAGAGTTGCTGCCCAATGTTAATAAACACAATTCATTTAACTTTGGAAAGGTAGTCTTAACAAGGATCAATATTGACAAGAAAAACTTTTTATACAATACTTATGGCAATGAACTGATTATCTATTATAAACTAGCACTAAGTATTTCACAGACATGATTTCATTTTTTCTTCACAAAGACTATATAACATAAAATGGGGCTCAGTGAGGTTAAGCAATTTGCTCAAAAGTACACAACCAGTAAGTAGTGGGAGTCTCCTTCATTATGCCAGGGGGACTCCCTCAGTGGAGGAGGGTGGAGCAGGAAACCCACTGAGCCCTTACAAAGCTACTCTCCAGATGGAAAAAGTTACCTAATCTCATTATAACTCAGAATCTCCAAAACCCCAATAAATAATTTCAAACATCAGTAAATATATTGCTGATAGGATAATCTTTTAGTGAAGTTCTGGTTTTTGCTAACTGCAGGTATGTTTTAGAGTTACATTTTATAGTATACCTACAAATATGCGCAAATTTGGAAACCTTAGTGTTTTTCTGTTTGCTACCACAGACATAACATTATGAGACAACAGCAGACAATTCCTATACAAAACTAGTGACAGCAAAATCCATTCTTTTTTTTTTTTTTTTTTTTTTTTAATTAAATCATAGCTGTGTACATTAATGTGATCATGGGGCACCATACACTGGTTTTATAGACCGTTTGACACGTTTTCATCACACTGCCTTCCTGGCATTTTCTTAGTTATCCAAATCCATTCTAAAACCCAGATTCCAGGAAAAGCCATGATGATGACATTCACGGATTTCAGCAGCAGCAGCAAAAGGTTGAGATTTTATTTATTTATTTGTTTGGGTTTTTTTTAGAGACAAGAGTCTCATTTTGTCGCCCTTATTAGAGTCCTGTAGTGTCACAGCTCACAGCAACCTCCAGCTCTTGGGGTTAGGTGATTCTCTTGCCTCAGCCTCCAGAGTAGCTGGGACTACAGGCTCCTGCCACAATGCCCGGCTATTTTTTTGTTGCAATTTGGCTGGGGCCAGGTTTGAACCCGCCACCCTCAGTATATGGGACCGGCACCCTACTCAAAAAAAAAAAAAAAAAAAAAAGGAAAGAAAGCCAGAGCCACAGTGAGAATCAATACTACACTGAGCAATCAAATAAGAGAGGGTCTGTCCTCTGTCAGCTGGGTCCTCATGGGCACAGGCCAACACTGTTTTCCCTACATACACACACACACACACACACACCACTTTTTTCTGAGTATTTGCCAGAGTATTAGTTCCCAAAATACGGCCTATATACTCCTGGAGGGCCACAAGACTCTTCCACCAGGTCTACAAGGTCAGAAGAACTTTTACATAATAGGACATTATTTGCCCTTTTTTACCATCTTAACATTTACACTAATGGTACAAAACTGAGGGCGGTAGAACTGCTTGTGCCTTGGTATATACCAAGACAGTGGGCAGACGGTAACACTGCCTTCATAGCCTCACACTCACAGAAGAAATAAATGCCAGTCTCACTTGAGAACAGCCTTGATGAAGTAAATTTATCAATTTTATTAAATCCTAACCCTTAAGTACTGTCTAAGTAATACTCAGAAATTAAGCTGAAAGCACTTGAAATGTATGGTAATGTATAACAGTGGTTTCAATGATCCACAGGGCCCTGCTCCACAGAAGCCTCCTCAGCTCTCTGCTCCATCAGCTGTCCTCTCCTGACTGTCCCACCCGAGCTTGGGCTTCCCTCACCCTCCTACCACTTCACTGTGTCCTCCCTAGATAATATATAACTAAACGCTTCCTACAAAAGAGGGCATGACCCTTACCTATGTCATGCAATAGCACATCCATAACTCACTAGACCTAGCATTGAGAAAGGGTCTAATTAAACCACACGCCTTCATAAAGAAAAATAATATAAAGAGAGAAACAAAAGAATTTACAGGACTCAAAATATTAAGAGCATAGCTGTCACAGTAGTGAAATAACTGCATAAGCCCCAGTGATCTTTAAGTCAGGTTGTAGTTTAGGAGAATAAATGTATGCATATCGGTTGGGGGTAGAACAAAGCAAATAAAAGAAAAGCAAATGCATCATTTGTTCATGCAGAAGAGAAATCTGTGCCAAGACCATTATGGTAGTCCAGATGCCAGCCACCAGCCAGGTCTTTGCAGTCAGCCACATTCCACAGGCACCAACCATTTCCAACACCCGGAAGCCACACTGCCAGGCAGCTGTCACTGAGAGCATAGGTTTGACAATAAAATAACCCCCAAAAAGAATCATAAAATGAGAAAGTAAAATAATTCTGATTTTAAATAGAAAAACCAGCTATACATAAATAACTAGATAAACTATTAGTTATACAATTATTTATGTGGACATACATAAACATATATACCCATTTCCTCTTAATTACATATATATACATATATATATAAAATTATATATATATAAATACATATATATAATTACATATATATACATATATATATAAAATTATATATATACATATATATACACACATATATACATGTATAAAATCTATTTCAATCTGTGATCATAGATTGAGACAGATCTATATTGGTTCACTGTGCCTCAGCACTGCTGTCTGAATTTAGATGGACAGTTCTCTTGATCAGAAGCCACATTTAATAGGACAGAGTCTGTACCAACATTTGACCCAGATTCATGCACACGATAAATAACAAAATCATACATAAAATTATTTTGATTTTAGAATATTCTTTAAATTATACACAACATAGATTAGAGCATGGTATTAAGACAATAAAAACATGACATATATTTAACATTTTTAACAGAATTCTTGAAGCTCAAAAAAAAAATTCTCTTACTGCAACTTTGTAAAGGATAATAATAATTAAAATTTTGGGGGAGTAATTACTAGTTTAAGCTAATGAGTAAAATGAATTCTCAAGAATGGAATTGTGTGGAAATAATCAAGTGCTTAACTTGACTGGGTTCGTCTTTTCTGTGCTAGAATCTATGTTTTCATGTATTCTGAACAATGTAAGATCCAAGTTTTTAAAAACACACTATATTAAACATAATACAATTACATCATGGGCATTATTAAAAACTTATTACTCTGATATCCAGATATAATATACTTTACCTATTGCTTCACTGCCATCTTCCCATACATAAATTATATGCACAAGTACTCACATATAGACATGAAGTCTCTAAGCATGTCACAAAGAGATCTTCCAAGAATTACTGACACAGAGTAGATAGCTGTTGATTTCATCCTTGCCCTTACCTCACCCCAACTCCACACCAGCCCCAAATACACACAAAAGAGAATGCTGCCCAATGACATCAAAGAATGCCTACACCACTCGATTGCAGGGGTTGGCTCCAGACTTCAGAACTCTCTGCCCTTCCATCATCAATTTCTTGCTTGTTCTGCACGATCAGGACACAGGTGCTAACCACACAGACACTCCTTCAAGCACGCCTGCCCTCCCCATGGCTCTCTGTTGCTCATTTCCTCGCGCTCCTCCCTCCCCTTCTTTTTGCCACTCTGCTTCAGCAAAACTTTGTGCTGAAAGCCTCGCGTTTTCTCTAGATGACTTCTAATCAACAAGGCCTTCTTTCCTTCTTTAGATCAACATTATTCCATAGCCATCTGTTCTGGATCATGCTTTTCATTTAAAAGTATTTAAGTGCCTATTCTAAGATAACAAATACTAAGTTGACCATTTGTCTTTTAGCTTTGGTCAGAAAATTTCCAAAATAAGAATTTATGTTCCACTGTTACCCATTCCTCTCCCTATGTCTAATGTTTCTTTGGCCTATTTAAAACGATTTCTTCATTCACAGCATAGTTATTACGCTGGACACTGTGCTAAGTGCTGGGATTCAATGGTAAACAAGACAAACACCACGCCTCTTTACTAGGAAGCTTCAGCTGTACAGTCCAGTTACAGAGCTCACCACATAAACAGTCTGGCTATGGACAAAAGTTGTCAGACTAATGTAAAATCATCTGGTTACCAAAATCAAGTATTCTTTCAAGTTTTTTCAAGTACTCGTCTACATGATAAATAAAATCCAGAAAAGGTTCTTTCAAGAATATTTAGTTTTTCCTTCACTTCTCACTAGGACATAGTGGAGAAATTTCATAGGAACTGGTAAGAAAAGAAGGGAACCCTTTAAGAGGAAACCCATGGCTTAACAGACATTACAGTCACGATACTCTTGCCCGCAATAAAACCCTACAGCATTCAAGCAACATTCCAAGGACTTTTCCAATTTTAAAAGGTCACATTTGACAGGAGTTATAGGAGGGATTACAAGAGGAAGCCCTTCACCTTCTATTTAAAAATGAAACTGTTTTTCCCTATTCCATCTGTTAAAATCATATATGAGGTAAGTTATATCACAACCAAACATTGAAAACCTAATGTTCATTTTAGACGTTTTACTTAATTTGAAAAAATACACTTATTTGAAATCGTTCTAGAATAAGAAACTGGGTTTTATAATACTTTAAATGAGAGAAAACAGACAGGATTGATTCTTAATCTGGGAGATATTTTGTGCTGTGACAGCATTTCCTGTCTTGTAAGCATGCGGTTTCTCCGAGTTGCTCTCCTTGCCTGTCACCACCCTCATACCTGTGTGGCTCCGGATGTGAACTCTCAGGGTGCCGCTGCTAGCAAATTTCTGGCCACAGTATGGACAGACTTTCTCCTTTTCTCCTGTATGTGTCTAAATGTAAAGGAATAAGAAAGTTGAGGATAAATACGAAGAATTAAGTGAAGATGATGAAGTGCCTTTAACAACAGTAAATCCTTATTTTCTGGGATTATGTTTCATTAAAATGATTTAATAGTACAATGAGATTTTTAAAAATTTATGATAGATATTCCCACTGGCTCAAAAAAAAAAAGTCATGCCTTAGTGTTAATTTGAAAATAATTCTGTAATTCACTTTTTAAGCCCTTATGGCGCCCCATCTAAAAATGATTAAATTATATAAAACCAGTAAAAGCTAGCAGAACCACATAATCAAAACAGGGCTATTATTGCCCTTAACTGCTGCCAAGAAATACTTCCTTTGAAGCATTTTTCACATTCTTGGTGTGTATTTAACTCTTGAGAACAGAATTAATCTCAATAAAGTCATCTGTTACTTTCGTTATGCTGTCTGACTAGATTGGTTTTACTGCAAAGCAAAAAGGAATATAAATCTGATTTGACCTTTAAAATCAGCAAGTATTAATTGAGCAGTCAATGGGAAAGACCATTTCTGCCCTCAATATACCTTTAATCTAGGCATAAAACAATCACACGGGAGGAACGGTGAATGAGTATCATCAAAGCCAAGTTTCAATAAATGTTAGAAAGTTCAAAGAAAAAGGAGTGAGCCTCCCCAAAAGAGGCGGCAGATGGAGGGGTTTAAACTGGCCTCACCGTCTCGTCAAAAGACAGCTTTTCTCCCAACATCAAAACAGATCATTCCAATAAATGAGGGGATGAACTATTTCTAAAGCTCCAGTGTTTCTCAAACTTAGGAGAAAAAAGGGAAGCAAGAGGCAAGTCCTTCAGATGCCTGAAGATTCTCTATGAAACTGCTTTTAGAATGTCTTTTCAATGATAATCTAAAATTTTATAGACGCATATAGTGTATCATCTGGATTATAATCATGAAACAGAGCTCCCAGGGCCTGTGTCTGCATTTGTTATGGAAATTACTGGCAAGTATTATTATTTGTATTGCCCTGGACTAATGAAAAAAAGAAAAAAAAAAGAAAAAGTCATGTTCTCAGAAGGGAAAACTGACTAAACTAGGACAGAGAGGAAGGGATGGGGCCCTGACCACATCACCCAACAACTTCAAAGAATTGCTGATATAGCAAAAGGTTATGATCTTCCATATTAGATTGTTAACTTTAATGTACTTGGTTTCATATCCTTCTTGGTATCGAATTTACAAATTTGCAATCATATAATCTTTATGTGGACTTTATGGATATGTACTGTTGCATCTGCAATTTTTAAAAGAGGTATAAACTGAATAGCTTAGTCAACATCTGTATCTTGTATTAGAGGATTTTTCCCACTTGAAAGGATTTATGTTATACTCAAGTTTGAGAAACATAGTCTTAATCAACTACTATGCGAGTCAGCAACACTGTGTACAAGCAGCTCCTTGATACTGCATTTAGCAGGTACTTAACTTTCCATTTTCACCAAAGGCTCTTAAACAAAAGAGTTATACATTTTTATACTCAGTAAAAGGCTTTACTCCCCTGGCCCACGGGATAAGTTACAATGTTTTAACTTAGACATGTAATACACCTATCTTCTTCTCATTCCCTGACATAAGAAGCAAAATATGGCAAATCTTTCTTGATTAGTATGTTTTTTCAGAAATTATGTATATACATATATCATTATGAATTACACTGGATTATTCCAAACAGGTAACTACTAATTTATTTATAATATCTTTCTAAAATCACAGGCTTTCTTTTGCTGCTACTTAAGTATGACACTGTGTATGTACATGACCTAAGGCACTTGTCAGTGGTAGAAGTTTTAAACTAAAAGATGTTAATG
Organism: Loris lydekkerianus; assembly: GCA_963574355.1. Taxonomy (NCBI): domain Eukaryota; kingdom Metazoa; phylum Chordata; class Mammalia; order Primates; family Lorisidae; genus Loris; species Loris lydekkerianus. The sequence continues at coordinate 53,515 of CAUYPK010039690.1, read as the reverse complement.
GTATATCAATAAAACAAATTAAAATATTACTTTCTCAAAAATATGCCTAATAATTAGGTGCAGAATTTGGTTAGCCACTTTTAAAAAACATTAAAGTAATAATGCTAAACCACCTTAAACATGGGTAAGAAATTACAGAAACTGCTCACTGTAAGAACAGGGCTGGATGCGCACCGAGGGAAGTAAAACTCAGTGGGGGCAGGGAGGAGGGGGGAAGAGAGGAGGGGCAAAAACTTACCTAAGAGGTACTACTTGGGTGGTGGGGACATTTACAGCCATGACTGAAGCATTACAAAAGCAATCTAGGTAGCCATGTGTACCCCCTTAATTTTTTTTTTTTTTTTGAGACAGTCTCAAGCTGTCACCCTTGGTAGAGTGCCGTGGTATCACAGCTCACAGCAACCTCCAATTCTTGGACTCAAGTGATCCTCTTGCCTCCGTTTTTCTGTTTTTAGTAGAGACAGGGGTCTTGCTTTTTGCTCAGGTTGGTCTCAAACTCGTGAGCTCAAGCAATCCTCATGCTTTCGTCTTCCAGAGTGCTAAGATTACAAGTGTGAGCCACCACGTCAGGCCCCCCTTAATATTTGAAATTTAAAAAAAAATTTTAAGGAGAAAAATGCCAGATAAATGCATAATGTGAAAATAAACAATACTACAAATATACCCTGTGACAATTTATCATTTGCAGACAAACTATAAAATCTCTCTTGAAAACTCACTGTACTTTAACCTCATCTATTGAAAAACAATAAAATAATGTAAAATTTATGCAAAAAAGTAATTGAAGCAAAGAAAGTTTAAAGACTATTATATTGGAATTTTTTTTTAAGAGACAGTGTCATTATTACTGAGCATTAAAGATAAAGGAAAAGAAAGTTACTGAATTCAGTTCTTTAGAAACAGGTGCATTAAGTATAGGTACTCAAACAGAAGTCACACTAAAGCAGGAGTCATTTCTTCACACTCATTCAGTAGCACACACTACCTGCATAGTTTTTTCTAAAGTTAACATTAAAACTTTTAACTACATTTGTTATAATACAGTAGAACCTCCATAGTTGACCACCTCTCTACATTGCTCATTCCCTGTGTGGACCTGATTTTCATTGACCTGATACACTTGTATGTATCAGTACAGTAGGCCTCACTCCTTACGTTGATCGCCTTCCTGTGTTAACCAGTTTGTTACAGTCCCTTGCGGAAGGGGGCATCTTACAGAGGTTTTACTGTATAAATTTTCCTATCTCAAATGCAGGCACAGAAGTTCTTTTAAAAATATTTTTAGAGGTTATTAACTCATCATCATTAATGTAACAGTGCCTTTACATTTTTTACTTTATTTTATTCTTAATAATATTCCAACCCCCATAAACATATTATGGCAAATTGTTTTATAGCTTCAAGAAGCATATCATAACTGAAATCTATATATGAATATTACCCATTTCAAAAATTATGTTAATGAATTGTATGTTCTTTTCAATGATGCCCTATACAACAGTAAAAAGAACTATTACTGTAAAAAAAAAAAAAATACTTAAGATGTATTTATTTGGGCAGCGCCTGTGGCTCAAAGGAGTAGGGCACTGGCCCCATATGCCAGAGGTGGTGGGTTCAAACCCAGCCCCGGCCAAAAACTGCCAAAAAAAATATTCCCATCTTGTTTAAATATATAATCCATTCAAACTAACAGAAAGCTCCTACTTACTTTCTTATGACTTCTCAGCACCGAAGGTGTAACAAATGCCTTGTTACAGAGCTCACACCTGTATTTCTTGTGTCTTTCATGGACTACTTGGACATGAACATTTAACGTATCTTTCCTTTTAAAAGTAGCATCGCAGTGATGACACTTGAAAGTCCTCTCACCTTAGAAACAAAAAAGTCAGACAGAGAAACACAAGGCACAATAACAGGGTCTTATTAACAACCCCTCACGTATACCAGACTTGGTATTGTTTTCTCCAAAAAGTTAGCTTTATTATCTCTAAGAATTTACCACAATTTTTATAACAAATTCCAGTTTCTTGTCTGCCAATGCATTGTATGACCAGGAGACAGTCCTTCAATCTTACATTTTCAGTGTCTTTAACTGGAAAATCCAGGGATTAAATTAGCTAATTTTCTAAAAATACCATGAACATATTTTTTAAAGTATGTATTTCTAGGGCAGAGACTGCCATCTGGAGTGAGTAGCCTCCTGCAGTGACACAAGGTCTCTATCAAGCAAAGTAAGCTTGTATCCCTTCCTAAGCTCCCCTCAAACCCCGCGGCTGCCTCTATTTCCTCTAGTGAACAGGGGCAGCACAGGCAGAACTGGGTTGCAGGCGCAGAGCTGGGGAGCGAAGCTTCTGAGGGCTGACAGACAAGCTGCAGAGCAGATTCTCTCATTCCCAAAGAGGGAGAGGGCTACAAGCCCCCTCCTTCCGCAGCACTGTTACAAGAACAAGAATGGAAGCTCCCTGGCTCCTTGGGCTGTGGGGAAACAGCTTCCCAGGCTCTCAGAGACGCTGGGGAAGGCCACCTCCCAGAGAGGCAGTTGAAGTGAGGGACAAGGGATGAAGACGGGCAGTTCCTGTTTTCTACCCTGGAGCCCTTGAGTACCAGAGTTTTCACCTTCTTATTGTGTAGCCTAGCCCTAGGGAAAAAGCAACTCCAGAAGCTAGGCTTAGGAATCTTATAGTACTTTGGAACTGTCGTATCATGCTATCTTTGTAGCTTTCTTTATACCTAGGCTTAATTTTTAGCAGTCCATTTTAAATACAATTTTAGCAATGAAAGTGCATAATTAGAGGACAGTGCTTTATAACAGGATAGTATAAACCATATGTAGCACATGATTATATAAGACAGACTAGTATTTGAATATATTTTCTCTTTTTAGAAAACAATTATATTAGCATAGATTCTCATATCATATTGGTTATGAGGCAAAATATAGAAATAAGTCCATTTCTATATCTAAATAAGAGATTACCTCAATTTTAGCCAAGTTCTTACTAACTTCCTTCCATTAATTATAGCTAGTATTAAATTTAGAAATGTGAAGATATTATTTTTTTATATCAAATGGAAGAAAGGAAGGAGCAAGGAAAGGAGGAGCAAAAAAGGAAGAAAGGAAAAAGGAGAAGAAAAATGACCTTCCTGTGTCTTTTCAAATAGAATTATAGCTCTCTAATTTAAGGTTTCTTAGAGTCCTGTGGATATTTGATGTTTAAAACAAACTCATATCCAAACCATGCATAAGCTACATGTGTTCTGAAATAATTATTTATTTGTTGGCCTTTGCATATTTTGTTACAGGTACTATCCTTGTAATCTACTGTTTCTTTATATATTATTTAGATTCATTGAAACATTTTTTCATAAAGCATACAATCAGTGAGAGTATAAGGAAATACCAACTGATATGCAATTATAAGTATTAATGTTAACATCAAATCTACTTCAGAGTTGAGATTTTCTTAACAAAAAAAAAAAAAAAAAATCCAAGAGATTGCTCCTATCAAAGCATTGTCCGTAAATTATCAAGTAAATCAAAATGTTGGTCCCTTTGCGAAAACTTCATCAATGCATACCAAGAATATATAAGCTGTTTTTCTTTAATATTTCAAATGCAGATTTTTTTGTCCAAATTTATCACAATTATTAAATCTAACAAGAGATTTTATCTGATTTCACCAGTTTTTTTGGTCTTAAATTTACCAGAATTTTTCCCTGTCTTAATACACAAAAGCTAGCCAGCAACCTGCCCTTTATTCTCAGTATATTAGGAAATAGCAATTTCCAAAAAAATTATGACAAGTAATTCTTTAGATTTTTGAGCCAGACTACTGGTGTAAGTTTCTAATAATAGCTTTTATATTTTGAAGTTAAATGGGTTTTAACTTTCATATTATGTCAGGCAAGAATTTCATCTTCTCTATTTTAACCATTTCTAGCTTTCCCTATCCTTTTTACTTACAGATGTCTCACGTTACCTTAAATAACTCATTACTTACTCAATTTTCAAAGTTGATTTTCCTGGCTAAATGTCGTGATGCAGCTTCCTAAAGCCTGTGATTACCATGCTGATCATTTCCGTATTAAGCACATAATGCCCAGCAGTCTATACGCAGTCACTTCAATCCTATTTCTCAAGATCATGAGAACCAATAAGCTAAATCAAAAGTATAAGATTCCTTCTGTTAAAAATTCCCTGCTATTATTAGAAGTAAAATTTAATCTTTCAGAAGAAAAATTCTGAGCATCAGGCCAAATTTAGCCATGATAAATATTAATAGCTTGGATGAGGTTCACATACCCAAATTCCCATTTTAAAATTTACACCATAATAGATATTTTTCTTGATCAAAAGGGTAGTGAAATAAGATGGAAAATTCCCACTATTCCACAGCAAACTTTATTTCTTAAATACATAGTTGTGGTATTTAAGGAAAATAGAAAGCTGTGTTTTAACTTCTCAGTGCTGAAAGCTGAATGAAGAAAAATAAAACATTAGGGGGGAAAAAAGGAAAGATTCTTCCCTGCTACTGCTCTGTACAATCAATTGTTGAAGTTGTTTAATTTTTTTTGCTTTCCTCAGAAATATTAAAAACTTAAGCAGCAGTAGGAGCTTCATTTGTATAGAGGATTTTCTACTGATTAAGCAACTCAAATTAAAAGTAAATAATATAAGTATTACCCATGGGATATGTATTTTTATTGTTCATTTTATAAACAAAGTGTATTAAAGTCTCTGGTTCAATATCTGAACAGAAAATCTACTTCAAAACTCAGCTTAGCAACCATACATTCTTCTTCTGACTGAAGTGATATCCTTCAGAGATACAGTCTATCATGTTCTAAAAACAGTTCTTAGTGTAACAGTCAGACTTTCTTGGTATGTTTGTGTAGAACTAAATGCAAAAGAAAAAAAAAAAAAAGGCCCCTTCCAAAAGAAGTCAGAAATCAGGGACAGGTTAGTGAGCAGGAAAAGCACCTGACTCTCAGAGACCTGGACACGGCTCCTCAATAACCTGAGACCCTGAGTCTGCCACAGGGCTTCTGAGTCTCAGTCCGATTCTCCTCAAATTAAGGTCTTAAATTAGGCGCATCCTCTGATCCTTTTCAACTTTAAATGTTTGTGAGCTAATAAAATCATTCCAGATATCTGCATGTTTTAAAGAACCAGACATTTTTTTAAATCATTAAAAGGATACAAAAATGTATTTCAAAACAAAATTCAAGGATATCTTAGTGATTATAGGAAATTATTTTATATACAAGACTTAAATAATGGGAAGAAATAAAATGAAATGTCTCATAAAATAATTTGAGGGGAAAATAAAGCAAAGATAAAAGAAGAAAAGGAGAAAGGCAGATATTTCATTCCTTTTTAGTGATTAAAAGCAGATTAGATGAATGCTTACAGGTATACCTCCGGGATGCCTACATTCTCAAAGCATAAAATAATTCCTTTCCTTCTCAACTGCCTGAATTGAGACTTACTGTTATGGATTAGCAGGTGTCTCTGCAAAGAAAATGGGGTCCGGAACAAAGCTTTGCACTCCTCACACTGGAATGGTCTCTCCTCAGAGTGGGTCTGCAGAGGGAAGACACTGTGAGTCAAGAGAATCTACAATCAACAGGTCATTACAATATTTAGTTGGGATTCATGATGTGAAAGAGGAAAGAAAGGAAGCTGGACAACAGCTAATTTCTCCTTGTGACATTATTCTGCCATAGATGACAAACACAAACGTGTGGCGTTCACAAGAGAAAAACTGTTTTCAAGCTCGCACATTAATAATTTGATAAACAGTAAAGAAAATTGTTACCATTATTTCAAACTGCTCATCTGAACACACCCACTGAGATTTTTCAGGACCTATTTTGCAAAGTGAATTGATGTGTAATTTCTCTAAAGTCTAAACCTCTTCTCTTAGTGACCAGGCTTTATGCTGGTACAAAATGTGCAACATAGACAAAGGCAAATGTTTAAAAGGAAATTTTTTTCTCCCTTTTCCTTCAACTTCACTAAATAACTTCAAATAATTTTTAGTCCCAGGCACTGCTTTTCCCTTAAATTCCATTATGGCATTTATTCACATTATAATTAACCCTGAGTCACATTCAGAAAATATTTCATTTGTGGCAAATACTATGTTAAACACCTCACATGATTTTTTTCACTTAATTCCAACAATAACTTGATGAATAAAACACTATTACTGTACCCAAGTTACAAATGAGAAAAATTAAGGCTCAAAAAGTTTCAGTAATTTGTCAAAGATGCAACAAGCACAGATGCAGTAAACATGATTAAGGACTATAGTGCATGACAAATAAAAATAAACTTATAAATAAGAAATGACAAAACGTCACCAGCTCAATCTAAAATTCAAAATCCAAAACAATAAAATATAAAACAACTAGAGCAGTAAAGGGTATTCACTCCACTTGTTATCCATTATGCACCAGCATAAACCCATTTGGCACAAATTAGTAAATAAAACGTTATTATACCCTGAATGGCAAGATAAAAAGGCTCATAAAAAAAATCACAGGTTGAACAATGCTCTCTTAGTACAATGAAACAAACTGTATAACACACACGTTTTATGATATCTGCGATATAAAACAAAGGGAATAATTTAAGGGAAATTTACTTTATTCACTGCTTAACATGTTTTCTTAGATTAACAGACATAATATTCAAAATACAAGCATTATCTATAACATAACGTAAATGAGCAAGAGATCACCATGCTTGTTTTCAGTTGTGAGAAACATAGAGAAAGGATTGAGGGAACAGACATTCAAGAGTCAACATAAATTATAAAGATTCAAATGTGCTACTTAGTCACAAAATTTAAAAAGACTGTATAGAAACACATAGAAAAACAAAACAGAAAAAGAACAAGTTTCTTTCATTATGCAAAATATATGAACATTAGGTACATATTACAGGAAAAACATGGCCTTTCAAATTGGTGACAGAAGAGTAGAATATTTAGTAAATGGCTTTGAGGTAACTGTAAAAAAATAAAATTGGATCTATTACTAACCTCTTATAATAAGATAAATTCCACACCAATATTCAGGTATTTTTTTAAAATTAAGAATAAAATCCCAAATGTACTAGAAGAAAATATAAACAAATTTTAAAATAACCTTTTATAGTTGGAAAAGGGTGACTAAGCAAGGGCAGAAAACCAGATGTTCAAATGAGAGAAACAAATTTAAAACTGTAAAGCAAAAATCTCCATAACAAAGAAAATATTTGAAACATAAAACAAAAGTTGAATATTGCTATCATACGGAGTTATGGCACATTAAAAGGAAAATATAAAAATTCCACAAGAATACGGGCAAAGAACTGCTTTCCTAACAGCACTCCTAAAATTTTATTCACTATTTTATTTTGTGCCAGATCTAGGCTATGTACTTCATCCTCCCATATACAAGTCCTGTTCAGATTCTGGGGACATAACAATGAACGAAAAGGACAAAGTCCCAGCTATCATGAAGCTTTTATATTAACAGAGAGAGGACAACAAATAATAAAATATGTACTATGTTGGAAAGAGATAAATGTTATGGAGAATGATAAAGCAAACAAGAGGATAGCAAATGTTTCAGAGAATGAGGTAGCAATTTTAAATAAGTGGTCAAGGAAATTCTAGCTGAAAGGTGGCATCTGAAATAAGACCTGATGCCTATGAGGGAGCAAGGGCAAGCAGTGGGGTGAGCTAGGAAGGAAACACCCACCAGGGAGACCTGCATGGCTGGAGCCACACGAAAGATGCAGAGAAGTAGGTGGATGAGGTCAGAAAAATGGGAGAATAAAGTGGGAAAGTAAATCATGTAGAGCTTGGTTGACCATTGCAGCCATTCTGTTCTTTGCTTGGAAAAAGATGTAAATTCTCTAAAGGGTTTTGAAGAAATGAGTGGCATGATTCACCTAACATTCACCTTGACAGGATGCTGCATCCGCTGTGTTGAGAACAAGATGTAGGGAAAATAAAAAGCAGAGAAGCAATAGCAATAAACCAAGCAAGAGCTAACTGAGGCTTACCATCTGCAACACCACAAGGGTGGTAGCCACAGATGTGAAGAGAAGTAGAAGGATTCTGCTTATCTTATGAAAGTCAACAGGTTTTGCAAAGGGACATGGATCTAAAACAGGAGATACAGCAAAGAGGAGGCATGCAGGACTCCAGGATTTGTGATATATCAAAGAGTGGAAAGAAACAGGTCTGAGTAAAAGATAAGGAGTTCAATTCTGGACAAGTTCAAATGATCATTAAAAAAACGACTAGTAAGTATTTCAAGCCTGGATTATAGGACATAAAACTTGGAGATGTCAGATTACATATGGTATTAATATTTAAAGCCATGAATATAATAAAATTATGAAAAATCAAAAATAAATATATGATCAGTGACTTATCAGACTGCCAAAGATGAAGAAGATGGGTATCACGGAGTGTTGACTGAGAGAAAAAACAGTAAATTTTCTGGGTAGTGTGGCTCTATACCCCATAAAGACAACTGTGCACACCCTTGAGTAGACAATTCCCTTTTCAGAAATATATATAACAAGTTTTTGTACAATTATTTTTTAGAAATAAAAAACACCTAAATACCTATAACAAGATATAAACCTGGTTAATTAAATTATATCTTTATTTTTCTTTGATATGGAAAATCACCCATAACACATTTTGAGTGCCAAAAGCAAAATGCAAACCTTATCACTGTGTTTAAGCTGTATAGATATACTCACATAGAATTAAATCTACGAAGATATTCTACAAAATGCTGAGGAGAGTTTTCATAGAACAGCAGAAAGTTTGCTCTCTCCTTTATACCTTTTTTTGATGTTTGAATTTTCTACAATGACTAGATAGCGTTATTATAAAAGGACAGAAGCGTTTTGTTTTTAGAGCATCTAGATTATAGCAAAGAACTGCTTTAGTTATTCAAAAATATTATATTCTACCCTAACTCATGTTTTTCACAAATTTGGGATAAAACAACATGTGGCATGACTTTTTTGGATTATTAAAGAATTTAGGACAGCATAATGTCTTTTAGCTATGTCCCAAGTTACAACATTTAGACATTAGCCTAAAGTCTATACAGCATATTTTAAGCAGTAAGCCATTAGTACATACCCAAGTGTATAAATGTTTTTGCCTAAAAAGATTTCAACAGCACCATTTGGGTTAGGATGGCAGAAAACCTGATGGCATTCAATCCACAGGAAGACTTCGACCCTATCATTTAAACAGATGTAGTAAAATGCTTGCATGTTATGGATAGAGAACTTCTGTTGCCAAGATGTAATACATTTTACAAATATCAGATGAAATTAAGCTTTTGTAAAGGTGTCATGATTCGATTTTTGATCTCTAAAAAATACCAAACTTTTCACTGATATTTAGTAATTGAATGATCTCTGACAAACCTATAATGTTCTATAGAGCACATCCTGTTTAAATGCCATGTCACTGCAGATGACACTAACTGCTTGTGTAACAAAGAAACCATTAACAAGTACTATAAACTGTCTTACACACCAATTCTTTGTATGTACCAAGTCTGATTACTGTTGCAGATGTACAAAACACATAAGAAAATCTGTTGCACTATTTATAATACCTACTAAGATGGAGGTCAAACTGATGATATCATCTTTGTATCTAGAAAATCCTAAGACTCCACCAAGAGACTCCTGGAATTGATAATAAATTCAGCAAAGTCTCAGGTTACAAAATCAATGGATTCAAATCAGTAGCATGTCTATATACCAATAACAGTCAAATCAAAGACTCAACACCATTTACAAAAGCTATAAAAATATAAAATAAAATGTTTAGGAACATACTTAGTGTTAGGTTAAAGATCTCTACAAGGGGAACTGATGATAGAAATTACAGATGATCCAAACAAATGCAGAAACATCTCGTGCTCATGGATAGGTAGAATCAACCTTGTTAAAATATCCATACTGCCCAAAGTGATTTACAGATTCAACACAATCACCACAAAAATACCATTATAATATTTCACAGATCTAGAAAAACTAATTCTACACTTCATTCAGAATCAAAAAAGAGCCCAAATAGTCAAAGCAATCTTAAACAAAAAGAACAAATCTGGAGGCATCACATTACCAGACTTCAAAATACGCTACAAGGCTATAGTAAACAAAACAGCATGTACTGATACAGAAATAGAGACACAGACCACTGGATTAGAACAAAGAACTCAGATATAAAACCGTCTACATAGGCCCAACTGATCTTTGACAAAGCAGACAACAGTATATACTGGGAAAAAGAAGATCTATTCAATAAATGATGCTGGGAAAATTGGATGGCCACATGCAGAAGAATAAAAGAGGACCCATCCTCACCACCTTTATAAAAATTAATTCAAGATGAATAAAAAACTGAAATTTAAGGCTTGAAAGCATAGAAATTCTTGAAAACAATGTAGAACACACTCTCCTAGATATTAGCTCAGGCAAAAAATACCTGCCTAAGACCCCCCAAAATAATAAAAATTAACAAAAATATTAATACATAAATGAGAAAACTTGATTAAATTAAAATGTTCTTCACAGCAAAGGAAATAATCAATAGACCAAACAGACAACCTACAGAATGAGAGAAAATATTCCCAAACTATCCAATAAAGGGCTAATATCTGAAATCTATAAAGAACTCAAACAAATCAGAAAAAAAAAAAAAAAAAAATCCCATTAAAAATGTGGGCAAAAGACATGAACAGAAACTTTTCAAAAGAAGACAGAAATGGCCAACATTTGAAAAAATGTTCATTGATCATTAGAGAAATACAAATTAAAACTATAGGCAGATAGTACCTTACTTCTTTTAGAATGGCTATTTTTAATAAAGTCCAAAAACAACAGATTCTAGCATGGATACGAGAAAGGAAGACTTACACACTGCTGGTAAAACGGCAAACTAGTACAAACTTTATGGAAAACAATATGAAGATTTCTCAAAGAGATAAAATTAAACCTACCATTTGATCTAACAATCCTACAATTTGGTATCTACCCAAAGGAAAAGAAGTCATTTTATCAAAAAGATACCTACACTCAAATGTTTATTGCAGAACAATTCATAATTGCAAACAGGTGGAATCAATCCAAATGTCCGTCAATTCATGAGTGGATTAACAAAATGTGGTATGTATGTTTATACACCCACACACCACCATAGAGCCACAGAAAGAAATAATGTCTATTACAGAAATTTGAATGGAACTGGAGACCACCATCCTAAGTGAGTATCTTAAGAATGGAAAAGCAAACACTATGTACTCTATAATAATCTGGAACTAATTGTTGAGCACAAATGGACACAGAGAGAAGTAAAAATCATTGAAAATTAAGAAGGGGGATAAGTGGGAAGGGGAAGAGTAAAAACCTACTTAATAGATGCCATGAACACCCTTCAGGTAATGGACACACTTAGAGCCCTGACTTAAGCATTATAAAAGCTCCTATGTAACAAAAACATTTGCACCTTCATAATATTTTGAAATATTAAAAATGCTTCAAAAGGTTTTTGCCATAGTGTACATTAATTATCATTCTAGCCACACAGATCAAATATTAATTTCACAAGAGTAGAATAAAATTTTTATCAGGGCCGTTTACAATTAAAAATTATCAATTTGACTTTCAGTACCATATATCACCTACAGTAACGGTATTTATTGGTAATGGTATTTCTTCTTTGGGTTATATGCAAAGCCAAGAAAACTATCACAGGCTGGGAACAGTGGCTCACGTCTGAATCCTAGCACTCTGGGAGGCCAAGGTGGGGAGACTGCTTAAGCTCAGGAGTTCAAGACCAGTCTGAGAAAGAGTGAGATCCTACCTCTACTGAAAATAAAAAAAATAAAAAAAATTATTCAGGCATTGTGGCAGGTGCTTTTGGTCCTAGCTACTTGGGAGGCTGAGGCAAGAGGATCACTTAAACCCAGGAATCTGAGGTTGCTGTTGGCTAAGCTAAGGCTACAGCAGTTTAGCCTGGGGCTACAGAGTAAGAGAGACTCTGTCAAAAAAAAAAAAAATCATAAAATTAGAAGAAATAGCTAAAGATCAAATAAATTCAAGAGGTATGTTTGTTAGAACTATTATTTAAAAAAAAGAGTTTTGTTATTGAAGACCCAAGTCTGCATATCATAAGCATATTACTGTCGTATTGGGCCACATAAAGCTACATAAAAAGTGTGTCATTTGGCTATTTACAGGGTCTGTGGATTCAATTGTTACTGTTAAATTTATAATTGGCTTCTTTAAAAGGCTTCCTCCTCCCAAAAACAAATTGAAAATGGAAAGAAAGTGAAGAATTCAGTTTCTTTAAGCTCAGTATAGAAATGGTAGTTCATTCCACACAGAGAAGTTAAGAGCATAAAATGTAGGCGATTTTCTTACAGAATTATTGCCTTGCATAGCCAGGACCAGCCTTTCCAATGCTGGAAAGTCACAACTCCATCAGCACACAGCTAAATCCCAATGGAGCTAACTACTGACTCCCCACATCCTTAGGTATTTCCCGATCACTGCAAAGACAAGAAATAACCAAATAACTACAGACTTTAAGAAGAAGACTTAGAATGCAGTAATTTAGATTCTCACTCTGGAAATTTTCCCTTGTACAGAAACGCCAAGAAACAGTATCTCATAACTCTAATCAAGCATTCTTCATTTGACCATTAAATGAAAAGTTCTGCCACTTTATAATTGACCACCATTCATTACAGCTAACATAAAGCCAAACAGAACAAGTTTATTCTCTCTTTCACACTGTAGTTCTTTAAATATATAGAAACAGCAACCACATCACAGAACTATCCAGATGACAGACACCTGCAGCTTCGTTCAGGAAGATACAATTTTCACAGTCACTATAGTAACTGTATAGCAGAACTTTCCATATAAGAATAGATTTCCTAATTTTAAAAACTCATATGTAACAATGCATAGTAACTATACTAGCTTCTCAAGTGAATAGCTAATTTTCTAAGCAGGTAACTAAATAAATTGGTAATTTTTCATTGAGATATGGGTACATCCATAAAGAAGCAAGTGCAGATTCCTAAAGTACAAACAGACCAACAATAGGGCAATTAAGTCTTATCAAAAAGTTAGGCTCTTTAAATATTAGTGCCAGTTCAGTATAGTTTTCATGTAACACAAATACCTAGAATTTTTATACATACTAAGGTGATAATAGGATTCCAAACTTTTGGTGACTATTGGGTCAGGCACAATAGATAGATACATACATACATAGAAATATTAAAAGGTGCTTGTGTGTGTGCGTGTGGGTGCTCGTGTGTGCATGTGTGGGTGCATGCCTGTGTACATGTGTTGAAGCCACCACACACTTGTCTGAAGTGTTGACATGTTCTAGAGGACATGTTCTCAATGAAACCCAGATACAAACTAGCTGCTCTGTTGTTTTTTTTTTCAGGATAATAAAGATATTAACTGAAATCAAAAAATCAGAGCTTAGAGTCAGTTTTCTAACGGTAAATATAGAACATGATTTACCATGTTCCAAGCCCATTTCATACTGAAAACACTGCCCTTTAGTGAGCACAGCACACAGTACCACACACAGCTCTCAACTCTACATTTCTAGTTTGCATTGGTTCAGGTGTTCTGGTAGGACACGAATTGCTCTGCAACAAAGAAGAGTATCTTTTTTCAAAACGTATTACTTTTCCATTTAACACAGCTCCTAAGATCGTTACTACCTACTAAGATTATTGACATCATTTAAAATTCCTTACCTGTATGCAGAAGGTCCACACTAACATGCTTCTTGCTATTTGCTGTGCTCTGTGAGGCACAGAGTCTACTTTTTTAAAGTTTTCATTGTCTTTTATGAAAAGTCATCACCAGATCTCTGGTTCTTCCCAACCTAAGATTATTTTCTCAGTCCTATTTGATTTAATCTTCTTCTAATAAAAATTGTGAGCTGGAAATAAGTCTACCAACTTGGAAGAATTTCAGGGAGAATTAAAATTAAAAACAATGCAGAGAAGATCTCCATGTTATGACTTAATACTGTTGCAATACATGAAAGATAGAAATGTACTGATAGTACAGAATTAACTTAGTGACAACAGAAGAAAATCAGCTATGTTTTTGTTTTGATTTTTTTCACCAAAAACGAGAAAGAACAAAACATTTCCAAACCAAATCATCCACAACAGCAAGTGTTAATGCAAAGAATTTCTGTGCAGAAGGGGTTGTTTTGTAATCTATAGCATGAAACTCCAGGAACATAGAAAAGAAGCAGTGGTTGGAGTATAATTCTGAAGTGAATTTCCCAGAATACCATAGAAGAGAATTTAAAATAAGAAAAACTACAAAGAAGGCCTTGCCCAACAGATATTAAAATATAATCAAAACTGCAGTTATTATAATACTATGATATTACAAGAGAACAAAGATTAAATGGAACAAATTGGAGTCCAAGAACAAATTTATACATGAGAAGTCCAACTGTGCAACATTAGGGGTTTTATGAACGAATATTTCATTCCATATCTAAAAATAAATTCTGGATGGATTAAAATACTAACTAAAGAAGAAATGACAGAATTTTAGAAAACACTGACGAATGTTTGCATAACCTTAGAGTATGAAAGTTTTCTAAATAAGATATAAAACTGGCACTAAAAAGACTCAGAAGCTATAAATCTCATAATCCATGTAATTTTTGACAGCATAAAGGGTAAAACATCTTTATTCAGAAGATGCAAGTTGGTAGATGGGGGAAGAATCATAAGCAAAAGATTAATACTCTCAATATGCGGAGAACTCCTAGGAATCAATGAGAAAATAGCCAGGTAGTCAAATAGAAAATGTATAAAAAATATATATAGGCATTTCTCAGAAGGAATTGTAAAAAAGAAGCATAAGTTTTCCCACAATTGCTAAAATGCAATGAGAATTGCTTTTCAATTCTCAGACTGAGATGATGAAATAAGTTGTAAAAGTAGAAATCATCCCTTCAAAATTCCACTATGTACCATCATAACACAACAAAAAGGAGGGATGGGGTGGGGGAAAGGAAGAGCAGAGAGAGGGGATGAGGGACAGGGTGAGGTCTCAGTATGTAACACACCTTTTGGGGGCAAGGCACAATTGCAAGAGGGACTTTACCTAACAAATGCAATCAGTGTAACCTGGTTTCTTGTACCCTCAATGAATCCCCAACAATAAAAATAAAAAATAAAAGCACACATCCCCTGTACTTTAATGAAATTATTAAAGGTGCTGAGAATTCTTAAAAAAAAAACTCATTTTTTTCAAGGAAGTGTAAATGTTAAAAGACAAAATAACTTAAATATAGTAAGAATATCCATAGGTTATGTACTCAAAAAAAAAGAATTACTTTTCTTAAATACCAACCCTGAGACATGCTATATGATAAAGATCACACTGACTCTGTCCCATTCTGATTTTCATTGTCTATTCTTAGTTTTCAGTTTCCTAACTAACCAACAAATTATCTGCTGTTACTACATGATTCTTGGGGAACATTTCCAATATTTTCACCAAACATATGCTAGTATCATAACTCAGAAAGAAACACATTTATCTACAGCAGAAGGACTGAATGTGCTTTCTACTTTGGGAATTACAGACATCATCATTTCTGTCCTTCCCAAGACATCATTATTACTTTTATATGATTTATGACTGAAATTATGAGAGATGGGGCAAAGATCCTATGCCAAATTCCCATGTGATATATTAACATAAGGTAAACTGGTGAAAAACTTGTAAGTGTGGATAGATCAGTTTCATCAAAGAAAGGAGCTAGAGGGTTCCAGAGACTGAACAGGAAACTAGCCGGATAACTTTTTACAGTCATGTAATTCCAAAGCAGCATTAATGAATACAATTCTGCTCCTGAATATAATAATGATGTGAATATAAAGATGGTGAGACAGAAATTAGACAGAGATGATTTGGAACACTACAAATCAAGCTGTTTATTCTTCTGTTAATCTGCCCTTTAGTTTTCTTTATGAACTAAAACTGAAATTCATGTAATCATTGTTTAGATTTCAAAAAGATAAAATGATTTCATTGGAAAGTCTCCATAAATACTGAAGTGACTATAATCTCTATGGAATATCACAAATGAAAAAATAAATAACAAGGTATTTTTTTAAGAATTATAGACATTTATTTAATAGCATGCTAAAATATATCAACCAAAATCAATAAGCAAATATTTGTCAATTCACAATTATATATGCACAAGTATTTCTAAGATGTTACAGATCTTTAGACAAAGCTCTTGAATTCAATTCAGTTATTTATTATCTATACAAAGATCAAGTTAAAACTAATATATTCTGAAGAAAAGGTAGAGTATATAAGAAATGAAAAACAAAAATTGACAGAAGAAACTAAGAGATTATAACTTGAAAAGAAAAGTTAGGTCACACAGAATAAAGGCAAAAATCATGATGTTCTTATGCAGGCAACATAAGAACTAAAAGCTAAACAAATAGGGTGAGGTCACCATGTAAAGAACTCTGGATGACAGAAGGTGTGCATACTATTACATACACAGGCACTGGAAATCTACCTATAACATTAGGGAATGAGTGGATATACCAGACTTATGCTTTGAAACAATTCACCAGGTAGCATGGATTGTAGGAAGAACAATTCACCAGGTAGCATGGATTGCAGTAAGTGATAAATACCAAGAAGCCTAATTAGGTAAGTATTAAAGTAATCCACAAGAGAAACAATAAAAATAATGCAAGGGTCAAGAAAGAGATGATTGTGAAGGTGAAGAGATAATACAAAGGACAGAATCTTTATGATTTGGATTCTAATTTTATAAAATTAGAATTAGAACTTAACTAAAATACATTTAACTATCTCCAAACAAAGTGGATATTCAAAAACATCATGACTTCAGTGGCCTCAAATATGTAAAGGGGCCAAGACTGAAGAAAGAGACCGAAACAATCATACAATTCTGCCATTGACAAAAAGGAGAAACTCCAAAAAAGAAGTTGTCAGGGAAAAGAGAGAAGTCATTCTGGGCATGCTGAATGCATCGTGTCAAAAATATGTCCATTTATGTACTAAGTAAGCTATTAAAAAAAAAAAAAAAACATTTGGACTTCATCAGCCTGGAGCTAATAGCAGAAGTCATGGATAAAGTTGATGTGTCTTAGGGAGAGGGGACACAGAAGAAATCCCCAGCCCAGGCAGCCAGGATAACCTCCTGGGGAGGAAGAGAAACCAAAAATGTTGGGAAGAAACTGGCAGAAAAACCTAGCAAATTACTACAAGGATGCAAAGACAAAGAGAATTTCAAAAGGTAACATAGACAAGAGTGTCAAGCTTTATGGAGAGGAGGAAGAGAATAAGTATTTCACAATTAGCACAACCCCAGGGCCCACAAGTTGATTTAGCAGCTGAGAGTTTGGAAGCGCTACCAGGGGTCCTCAAACTGCGGCCCGCAGGCCACATGAGGTGGTGTGATTGTATTTGTTCCCATTTTGTTTTTTTTACTTCAAAATAAGACATGTGCAATGTGCATAGGAATTTGTTCATAGTTTTTTTTTTTTTTTTTTTTTAACTATAGTCCGGCCCTCCAACGGTCTGAGGGACAGTGAATTGTCCCCGTTTAAAAAGTTTGAGGATGCCTGCACGTTTGCCTAGAAGGACAATCTCAGTAGGAAATGGAAGACATAATGGAGGCCATGAGGAGTCACGGCCTGAGGGAGTGGATACAGCACAGGAGAAGACCTGCTCCAACCGTTCCCCTATACATAGATCATGTGCCCCAGATAGACAAAAACTCATTCAAAAGATAAACAATTGGAAATCCCATCAGCAAATTAATAAAAAGTAATTTTAATAAGTTTTACCTTCTTGTGATTCTTGTAAACATTTCTGTGGGCAAATCCCTTTCCACAAAGCTTGCATTTGTAAGGTTTATCTTCGCTGTGTATTACTTTGTGGGCACCAACTTGATCAAGCCTTTTGAAAGACTTATTACAAATCTCACAATTATAGGGTCGTTTTTCTGTGAAAAATGAGAGAAGATAATCTCATATCCATATAAATGTAAAGGATGAAAAGAGAAAACATCCTTACCTTATATTACTCCTTATAGATAAGTAAACTAAAGCTTGGTCAAACAACTAAAAAGAATCTACTACCCAGGCCATTTGTGTTAGGAAAGATGAAATGTGAGCTCATTCTCTTACAAACCTAGTTTGTAAACTAAATGTGCAGCTTAGAAATAGAGATGTACAGCTTCTCTATAATTAGATATAGAGAAGTGTAAATTCAAGAAAGAAGTCCTATTTCAAGATGAAAAATGTGCTGATCTGTGTGAGTAAATCATAGTTACAGCTCTGAATGCCAGGAGTGGCCTGTAAAAGGGAAAGGACAGAGCTGCCTCCTGCTGGGCTGTCTGAGCCCTGTGGAGGGACAGCTTCCAATGCTCAGCGGGTACTAGACATCTAGACTGGCATGTAAAGATCCCTATTTATTTAATAGTACTATAATATTAACAACTAAATAAAAATGTGTATAAATACAGTATACTTGAAAGCCAACAATTTTTTTGATCTCTAATTTTAATTTAACTAAAATACCTTTAACTATCTCCAAAGTAGATATTCAAAAACATTATGACTTCAGTGGCCTCAAATTATAGATAGCCTAAACTCTAAAAACAGAATCCATGTAGCAAAAATTATTTTCAGAGCTGATTTTTCTTAAATTTGCATAAATAAAACAAGACATATTACACAAACTTGCTTAAAAAGAAACCATGGCTTTGAAAAGTTATACTGTCAAAACATATTGATAAAGTCCTCGCTAAAACATTTTTTATACCTTAGAACGTCAAAGTATCTAAAAAAGTTAGAACTATAACTGCTGAATCTCTGTGAAATGTCAGACACTATGTGGCACAATCCATAAATGATCTCATTTAACCTTTGTGGCTGGTCTGAAAGGCAGGCACCAATATCCCATTTCACAGAGGAGCTTAGCCATAGAGAAGTTTAAGAAATTGAGGCTCCAGGAGGAGTAGGTGACAAATTATGTGGTGACTTTGAAGATGTTTAATATCATTTATTCTAATCACCCTTAGATCTAGAGAATTAAGTAAATTGTTCAAAAGCACATGACTAGTTAAAAGTCCAAATCAGAATTTAGAGCCAGGGCTCCTGATAAGCACCACAGAGCTCCTAAAAATGACAAAGTAATTCTTGTGTAGTGATTTCAGTATAAACAAAAGCACATAGTTTACCTGAATGGGTAATCATATGACGTTTTAGCTGATTAGCTGAAATAAATTTCTTCATACATTCTTGGCAATCAAATATCTCATGAATCTGAAAAGGTTAAATTAATAGCTAAATCAACTGTCAAATCCTAATATGTTATATATACAGCTCAAGCAAAAATGTAAACATGTGGACAGTTGCTACTATAATATCCAAACTACACATTATAACTCTGCCCTGATGTATTCATACTATCCAATATAAATTGAAAACGCAATGAACATAAGTTGCCTAGTAAAAGCATATCACTAAAAGAAAACAAGATTCACAATCCTTAAATATTTAATATACCTGACTTAATTAGTACATATTAAATTTATAGTCTACAAAAACTTATAACCAGTAATTCTAACTTCATTGTTGTACAAAAATTTAGACTTAGAAATAAATATATAACCTGCAGGTAATAATATTCCCTTTACAATAACCAACAATATTTTAAGCTTAAAAGTATATATTACAGAGCAAAACATTTAATTACAGTGAAAGACCAGAAGACAAATGATTCTGAAAAGCAGTTCGTTCCCAATAAAGACTCATATGACAGGAAGATCATGATTTAAAATTTTAAAAAAGGAAAAATATAAGTCAAAGATACAAAGTAGCAGATACGCAAAATAAATAAATCTGTAGATCTAATATAAAACATGAGGATTATAGTTAATAACAGTATATTGTATCTGAGAGATCATAGCTATTCTTGTCATTGGGGTGAGGGAAGGAATAACTGGTAACTGTGTGAGATAAAGGATGTGTTAAGGTTGCACTAACACAACCACTTTATCATGTATGTGTCTCATAACATCCTGTTGTATACTTTAAATATAAACAATAAAATGTTTTAAAAATATAATAAAGGAAGATATAACTTTAGCAAACATTTAGCTAATACAAATATTATTATATGATTAAACATCACATCAGTTCTTTCCCTCCCAGATACTAACGAAAGGTAGAAGCCCAGTTTACTATCAGAAACAACGTACTCAATTCTAAAAGGAATATATTGCATGACCCTTGTGTTAGAAATGCTGATCATCTCCATGAACAAGAATAGCACACGATTTTGCTGAACATTCAAAAGTGGTTTGGGGAAAGTCATGTTTCCAATAAATCTTTTTAAAGGTCCAAATCACAATACTAAACCCCAGACAAAAGCCCTTCTCCAAGAAGTCAAGATGGTGGTGATGCCTACAGAATAACTAAGGACAGTACAGAATAAAGGATCAAGGCAGAAGACCCTGAACTGGTCCGGTGCATGATTAATGAGTAGAGGCCTAGGTTGACTCCTACTAAATAATTCTCCTGATCCATGGAAGATGATGCTACAGCAAGGTTTGCAGATCCCACAGCCTACACCTTAGTCCTATGCCCAAGCACCTGGCAGATCGAAGGCTGCCAATCTGCCTGTCCTTCTGTCAGGTCTGACTCTTGGTGATTTAATAAACTCAGTTATGAAAGGCAGGGGAAAGAAAAGTAGAGACACAAGGCAGAAAACAAAAGAGGTCATCTCACTGGATGCCTTCCTTAGGTGCAGTGGCATCTAGAATCTTGAACAGGGGATGCCTGGAGTCCAAAGAGTACCACAGTTCCCTAGAAAGCAGCAAGGAATTTGTACAACTACCTGCACAAGTATTCAGAACACTAGTACCACACAGCACAGAAGGAAAACGACTAGCCTGAGATATGTTATAGACAGCCTCTTCAATCATCAAAGACCTTCACTGGCTTCAGCTGAACATCTATGTTTGAAAAGCAATGATATGATGTACAAGGTTTATTTATATATGATGTACATTTATATTCTCAAACTACATTTCTGTAATACATAACACTGTATGCAGTTCTAATGACAAACAAGACATGCTGCAAAATGCTATGTATTCTGAGCCATCCATAAATGAAAATTTTTATTTAGCTTATTTTAATTTTAATGTTAAGGTTTTATTTGTACCTAATTTTTTAAATTATTAATCTACATATTAAATGGCAACTGAAAAATATTTGTTGACTTTTAACTCTCACGGCTTCTGAAGCATAAAGGTGGAATTGAATTGATATTTTCAAAATTACTAAATAGACTTTACTATATATAAAAGCATTTCTGCATTGATTATCTCACTTACTGTGTAAAATTCAAGCCCAAGATATTTTAAAAAACTCCTAAAAAGTCTTAATAACACAATCAAATTTAAAATAAAATGACCGGTAATACCATTTATTCCTAATCCTAAGCTAAGCATACTTTTTAAAATTTTTACAAAATTTCCAATTTACTAAACTGATCTGGAGAGTAATATCTTAGAATTTGAAGCCCCAAATTAAATACTTTTTAAGAAGAATTATAATATACCTTATTGTACTATAGGATAATATATAGTAATTTAAAATACTATACCATACTATAATTTGACATTGTCACAAAGCACCATCTACTGGCAAGGTGAAATACTGCAACTAAACTCTATTAGACATTAGACATACCCAACTATAAAAACAGTCAAAATTGAAACCAATAAAAGCTGCATATGGATTCAAAAAAGCTGAAAAGTGAAGGGCAATGCTGTAATGGAAGAAAAACTGCATTGCACTAATAAGTTATTAAAATTCTGCCAAAACAACTCATAAGCTATAGTTCCTGTATTCCACCAGCGACAATAGTATTTCTCTCTACCAAGACATCCCTTTCAGGAGGAAAAAGTTCTTCTTATATCTTGAATAAAATAAATAGAAAAGAGACCATTTTTCAGAATATGTTCCACAGCCAACTTTGCTGAAATACTCTATTTGGTAAAATATATTAAATATCAATCTCTAAGATTTAAATAGGTCAGAGAAACAAATCATAGAATTAAAAAGGTAAAAGGATATTTACAAAATAATCTCTTTCAGTAGATTTAATCTTTTTGTCTCAGACTAGCATTCTGCTTCAGAAGCCAAAAAGATGATAGGGCACGAGAAAGAAAAGGCCTAAAAGAATTATCCTCTGGATTAGCATTCTGTGCAAAACAACTTTTAAACACAATCTCAGTGCTCACTTTGGCAGCATATATACTAAAATCAAAATGATAAAGAGAAGAGAAGATTTGCATGGACCTGCACAAGGATAGCACACAAGTTTGTGAAACATTTCATATTTCTAAACAATCTCATCTTTTGAGCCCAAGACTTGTTGGTTTATTTAAGATATAACGCCACTGAAATCTACTAAGGGAAAAAAAGTTAAAATTTCTAAAAAAAAAAAAAAAAAAAAAAAAAGAAGCAATCTGACCATTTCTCAGCCTTTTGGCTAACATCAAATGTAAACAATCTGACAAAATTATCACTTGGAAACTGGAGGGAAAAAAAAGTAGCTCCCTAGCACTCAGAGAAAAAATAAATAACATAACACCAATCAGTTCAATATCTCGTTTCATAAATGAGAAAACAAAGGCCCATATTACATGAAAGGTTAGTGACAGATAAAAAAAGAGGCCACTGCTCTGACTCCTATTTCTTCTCCCTAAAAATCAAAATCCCTCAATAAATAGGATATAACACAATAATTTCAAAATCACTCAACAAACAGGATATATAACACAATAATTTAATTAGCTTGTACGTTAAAAGTTAAATCTGGAGCACACGGCATTATCAACTAGATTTAAAAAATCATATGAATTTTAAGTCTTGTCAAATCAGTTAAGAATGCAGCTATATACAGGCATAAGCAAAGAGATAAAATTTGTAGTACAAAACAACACAAGGAAAATTTTGCTTTCACTAATAACTAACACCATCTCCCTTCTCCTTTGGCATAAAATCACTGAAATAAAATATTTCAGGCACCTGGATATTTTAAAAAATTATATAAAACTAGAAAATTTTTTTAAAAATCATGTATCTTTGTTAAAATGATAAATACAATAGGAATATTTGGACCCAGTCATGATGCAAACAAAAATTTAAATTCTACTTTAATTCTAATTTATTATAAATTCAATTAATTAATTGCTACAGTTGTTATAGTCAATAGTTGCTATTTATTTTTCAGATCAATTGTTTTCACATCAAAATAATAACTTAGCAACATATATTTATTAAAAAATGCTAATTTTATTTTTTTCCTAGTATAATCATTTGTTTCTGCTAATAACAGATTGGGGTATACAAATCTATGAGTGCATGTTTAATCACATTAATGGGAAAAAATGGCAGAAAGTAAAATCAAGTCCACTGAACATTATATTGGCAACTCATATTATTATTAATTACATCACAGTATTACATTATTTAATGTAAAAATACTGCAGTTGTTTTTGTTGTTCTAGACTAAACCATAATATACAGTCATTTTAGTACCCAAATGCCACACCCCAACACATGTATAAATACATAAAAATATATAGTTTCCTCTTAGATTTGAATTTCCTGAACAAACAGCAACTCATAAAGCTTAAAACCAAGGTAGGGTATTATAAATGAAGAACTCAACTAACCATGATACTTCACATTGGAGAAATATTTCTACTAACTCTGAATAACAATAAACAATTAAAACTATCCTTTACTTTTCTGCATGCTGCTCTTGCATTCTAGAATATATTAGTACTTCAGTTAATGACATAGCTCTGTCTTAACGACAGAAAAAAATCAACTAAAAACCTACATGGCAGACACTATAAATGACCAAAGATCTTATACTGTGATGACAGTCAATATTTAACTTACTGACCTTTCTATGCTCCTGTAGGCTGCATGCTGATGAACACTTTTTATTGCATACTGAACATATGAGCTTTTTCTTAGGATCTCCTAAAATAGAAATAAAATGCCATCATGATTTAAATGAGACCATTAAGAGGAGAAACAGAGAGTTTTTCTAGGTGATACATAATTTAATCCTCACAATTTAGAATTCTAAACTATTCAGTGTTGTAGACATATACGTTAAATTCAAAAGTAAATTGTATTTTAAACCCTTTCTTTTTGAATCTGAAAATCTTCAATTTCATATATTACTTTCTACACATATAAAATAGGCCTTTCATTTTTCCATGTACTTATTACTGTATAGTATTAAAAGACAAAAGCATGGATCCACAAAGAATTCAAATCAAAATTAACTAAATGTGTTTATTTTTTAAAAAGTGGAGGCCAGCCCAGTGACTCATGCGTGGGAGGCGGAGGCAGGTGGATTGCCTGAGCTCACAGGCTTGAGACCAGCCCGAGCCAGAATGAGACCTCGTCTCTAAAAATAATAATAATAATAATAATAATAATAACCAGACATTGTGGCGGGCACCTGTAGTCCCAGTTACTTGGGAGGTGGAGGGAAGAGAATTGCCTGAGCCCGAGACTTCAAGGTTGCTGTGAGCTGTGATGCCACAGCACTCTACCAAGGGCAACAAAGTGAGACTCTGTCTCAAAAATAAATAAATAAATAAATAAAATACAAATTTTAAAAACTGGGACTTTATCAATTAATAAATTGATTTTGCTACTTCCTTTACATATCAATAGAATATTTTATTTAATTAGCTAGGCTTTTTAAAGATGAAATTCATAGATTTTTTTTTTTTAGTACTAGACTCATAAAATCTATGAGAATATGTATTATCAAATTAATATTAAGAAATAAAATACAATAAAACATTATGTTGGCAATTCATACAATTACACAAATCCAAACAAAGCCCAATTTTGTCTTCTTACACAGTGATTACACTTATAGTAGCTCATTTCACATTTTACAGTGGTTACAGAAAAAATGAGTGAAACATTTTTTTAAAGTGATATAATATAGTATCACCTATACCACAATAATAACCACAAAATAGTTTATCAACTTTTCATTGGCTGATTTCAAATATACAAAAACTAAGTCCAAAGTATAATGAACCACCACATCTCTATTACCCAGCCCAACAACAATGAATCCGTGGCCAGTGCTCCCCCTTACCTCAACCCCACACATTCCCCCGGTCCCCTATTACCTTGAAGCAAAACCAAAACAAGTAAAACCCAATATTACAAGTGATGTGATTTTATTACAGACTATTATTATGAAAGAGAAGCATGCTTTTAGAAAATAGAAAATATAAATTTTTGTGTCGTTACCAAAGTACCTACTTCATTTAATGTCCTGTTTTTATTACAGTATGCTAAATATTATAGCCAAAAATTTTTTTCTTAGTGATTGACAATATGTCTACTAAAAGAGAAAATTCTCCCAAGCAAAATGAGTATCTGATAGCATGTATTTTGGTTATCAATTCCCCATACATATCTATTACACATGAGAGGCCACTGGAAAAAGAATATTCCCTCTTTTCCAGCTCCCACTAGTTGGGATTGTCCATCTTCCAGCCATAATCCTTTATCACCCCATCCCATCCCTCCATGAGACGAGGTCCTATCCTTTCCCACTAGGAAGTCCGAGGAGGAGGGGGAAGAGAGAGCAGTAGATTTTTCCAACCAGCCTCTCACTTGACCTCCTGTGCTCCCACCAACCGCTCATCCTGTCCTACAGATTCAAAGGTAAGACATCAAACCCCCATCCCCACCCTTTAGTGTTCCCTTTTCTCCTCATGTCTTCTACTATTCTTCATCCTAGAAGTGAAGTCCTAGTTCCTGTGAGAAAAAATACAGGAGAAGCTTACACTCTTCATCAAAGAATGGAGGCAGATATTATCTCCCATAAATATAAAATCTCTCTGAATCTGAGCAAAAGAGAAAGATGGAAAGTGGGTTGAGGAACTCAGCCCTTTTACTCTGTGTCTACTGGGCAACTATGAAGATTCTTATCACCCTGCTAGCTTCCACAGGTTCAGGAACAACATCACCTGTCTACAAAGCCTCTGTAGCCAGTGCAGATTTAACTTACAGAGGATTCGAGAAGATATTACTTAGAGTAGTCGATGATGGTGAAAGAAATCAATACAACTGTACAGAACACACAGTCACTTAAGTACTCAAGTTTCTACATATGGTAAGTTAAATGAGCTTTTAGGAACTGGTCTGAAAACCTATCTACCTCATATTATGATTTCTATGGCAAAATGTGATTCATATTTAAAAGATCAGCTCCGCTCCTCTCAGTGCCTTCAATTCATATCATCTAACAGGGAACATTTGCCATCCTAAGTGAAAGCTGCAAGACCTTCTCATTCTGTGAATACCTTTGCCTTTCTATAATAAAACATTCTATACCATACACTATGTATATGAGTATTGCTCCTCTTGCTATTCCCAATAGGGAATAGTCTTTCCCAAAATGCCTGTGTAGCTCATGGCAGAAAGGGGAGAAGCAGCAGAGAAACCATGAATGAGAGTGAAATTACGCACCAACCCCCGCAAAAAATAAGGCATGGTGACCTTCAGCTAAAATACAGCAAGATTTCGCATTTTAAATGATCCACAACATAGAAAAAATAAGAAAACAAAATTTCCTTTTATGAATTATTTCTTACAAGATCACCATGAATTTCCAGAATAAATAATATTATAATATCCAAGGCCAATTATAAGAAGTCTCAAAGAAATTTTACTTATAGCACAGCCTGACGACCATCTGCTTAGTAACAAAAATCCAAGTTTCCAGAGTTTCAGCACACATCTGGTTTTTTACTTAATTCAGCAAAGTTAACTTTAAAACTGACATGAAAGTTCTGTTACAATATATTGGAAACATAGATGAATCAATTTAAGAACAGCATTTTAACTAGAACAGAATAAAAAAGAAAAAAAAAAAGACGATGACAAGTCTATCAAAACGTTACGCTTGCCTTTTACAACCAGAGGGAAGGCCTTAGTGTACCAAATTCAGAAAAATACCATCTTCCCCAAATCAGCCGTATATTCTTCAAAAGGAAAGAAACCAGAACACTGTAGGTCCTAGTAACGGGCACCAAGCTGAAGGTGTATTTCACAAGGCCCTCCTTTAGCCACCCAAAGCTGTCATGCAAAGCTCCCACTTAACGTGTAGCCAAAACCAAAGACGCACAGTTGGAGCCGGCAATCATATTCACACTGGCCTCTATAACTTTATTATTAAAGTAGACTCTCTCTGGACAATGAACAAACATAGGACACAAACACTGGATACAGACCGTCCTTTGCACCTAAATATAAGAATAAACAAGAAGGGAGAAAAAAAATCCACTTCCCTGCATGTCCAGAGACACGGCTCTAAGTTCTATCCACTTCCCAGAAGCCAAGGACAAAAGTAAACATGAGAAAAGCATCTACACAGAAGAATATGCATAAGTAAAAAGACACTGAGGAAATAAAAAGTTCACTGTGACGATACAGCTATCCATTCAAAATCAGTACGACATATCCGATCCCTAAACTTAAATACATTTACTGATGGCCTACTTATGTGCTAAGCAGATAAAATCTAAGTAACATACACATTTTATATATTTGTTTTACTGTTTAGCTAGCCATTAAAAGGAATTCAAGTAGTACTTTTTATTAATCTGTATGTATTCAGTTTCTGTGTCAAAATGTAGTCAGGGATTTTCTTTGACATAGAACTCTAAGCATTTAAAAAAAATCAGATGTTATTGTAAGGCAGAAGGGCATCACTTGATAGTTTCAAAATATATATACAGTCATCAAATGTAACAA
Source organism: Loris lydekkerianus (assembly GCA_963574355.1). Taxonomy (NCBI): domain Eukaryota; kingdom Metazoa; phylum Chordata; class Mammalia; order Primates; family Lorisidae; genus Loris; species Loris lydekkerianus. The sequence continues at coordinate 25,516 of CAUYPK010039690.1, read as the reverse complement.
TTTATAAAATAAATTTCATATCCTAAAACATTAAAATTATTATGTTTTGTTATTATATATAACAAAGATATTAGTTCTTAATGCACCTGACCAAGCATAACTAGTCATAACAAGCATAAGTAGACTCTAGATAAAGTTTAGAGTTATGAATAATTCAGAGAAGGGAAAAATGACAAAAGCTGCTGAAATCAACTGAAAAAAGCAATGGTGTTCAGTGAAAAAAAAAAAAAAACACCACCAGAGCTGCACATCTGCGTGAAACACAATGAAAAAGCCAGCTCACGCCTTAAGAGTGAGAATTTAAAACAGATCACTGCAGCCTGGGGAAAGAATGGATGATGCTCCAATGAGTCCTCACCAGTGTGGACATTTTCCTGATGTCTTTTCAGGGCATCCTTGCTCTTCAGCCTCTTTCCACAGCTGTTGGCCTTACACACGAACCTGGCATCCCCCCGGCAAGTCTCCTGATGCTGCTCAAAACTACAAGGCAACCAGCAAAAGGGAACAGGAAGAAGAAATGGTGAAGACACACCTACAAAATGCAAACATCACAGCAAGTGTCTGTAATACATGCTCCCCAGTAGAGTTTACGGGTCGTGTCATGCATTACCTCTGCAGGTAAGAAGAGAGCATTTAAACTCTGTAGCTGTGTGATACTTAATTCCTAAGAAGCATGAAAGCATGCATGCAAAAAATGACCCACAACTACGTAACAGTCATCTGATAACTCGGACACAAAACCTCAATGCTGAACTGAAGGAAGAATTGCAAACAGAGCACTGAAAACGTCGTGAAGAATCCTTCAGACTGCTTTTCACTGCACACTGAAGAACACTAAGGGGAAACAGGAGAAAAAGAAAGAGAGAGAGGAACAAAAACTGGAAATCTAAGACATAAATGCATGAGAATACGCCAACTCTGAATAAAGTCACATTCATAATCCCTCTGTTCACTCTTTTTTCCCTTTTATATTTTTTTATTATAGGAGTACCTTATTTAACTATAAGCCCAAGCTTAGCAAGGCACCTTTTGTATAAATACATAATACCAAGTGCAATAAAAGCTGACTAGAATACAGTTTTAAAGACTACCTAAAACTGTAGAGCTCTTGTTTTTTTAAGAACCTGTAATGGAATCACTAAATATGTAATCTCTTGCTATTATAAAAGTTTTGATGTTTAAAACATTCATTAAGCTTAAGTTTTAAATAGAAATTTTTCATCTCAAAACTTTTTTTACTTATTTTTTATTTATTTATTTTTTTGGAGACAGAATCTCACTATGTCGCCCTCGGTAGAGTGTCATAGCGTCACAGCTCACAGCAACCTCAAACTCTTGGGCTTAAGTGATTCTCTTGCCTCAGTCTCCCAAGTAGCTGGGACTACGGGTGCCTGCCAAAATACCCAGCTATTTTTTTGTTGCAGTTGTCATTGTTGTTCAGCAGGACTGGGCTGGGTTCAATCACGCGCCAGCCTGGGTTTATGTGGCCAGCGCCCTATTCACAGAGCTATGGACACCACCCTTTCATCTCAAATTTTATAAATAAATGCTGATGCATATAATACATAGAAATTACCTTAATATGAAATGTAGTATATTTCAGAATTTTACTTTAATGAAACAAAAATATATAAAATTAAGTCTGTGTTTAAGATTTCTTACTCATATGTAAAGTGACATTCTGTTAAAAATAGAAGCTAAGTTTGGAGAAAGAAAGTAAATGAAAGGAAGAGAGTACATACAGAGAAACGTATATTGATGGAGTGGGACAATGTCATTTATGTGACTGTCAGACTGAAATTAACTGGTTTCAAAAAAATGATAGTCTATAGTAGCACTTAATATGCAAATACACTTTTAAATTACTTAAATTTATTTATGCAATTAAAATAAAAACCTTTAATTAGTAAAATAAAAATTAAAGACATAACATTTCACAAATATATTTACCTACTTTCTCATGTTTAATAATTCACAACCCTATAAAATATTTAAATGAAAGGACAGATTTTATGTTGTAATTATAAATTGTTCACCTAATAAAGGGTACAGAGTAATGTACAGGATCATTTAATTCATCATATTGTTATATTCTATACTTATTCAGTTTTAAATTTTTCTTCCCAAGTTGCTGCCACATGAATAGTGCTTCCCAAAACGTCCATAAATTCTTTATACTCTGAACTCTCTCCATATCTTCAACTTTTCTTTAACAGATTCCAGAGGGAATACAGACAACTAAAATTTGATCTGTCATCCCAAAGGATTAACTGAATTAGGCATATTTGCATTTCAATAAACCAATGAGCTTGATATTTAATGGGAAGGTATTAAATGAATAAAGATTAATTAGTGTAAACAATATGCACTTGTTAAAAGTGGTAATCAAAATATTTCCAGTATCAACAGACAAAAGAAAAGTTAATGACAATGTAAAAAGGCTTAATTTCTCTGTCACTCACTCAAACACACAGACATATGCACACACACTCACACAAAGGTACACACACATGGGTTAGAAACTTTAAGTCAAGCCAAATGAAGTAGTTTAATGAAGTGTTAGTTTATAATTTTATGGACATTCTTTAATATACGCACTGTCTTTGTAAAGCTTGCTTAACTGGGAATTTCCTCCCACAGTTCTTGCACTTAAATTCTTTCTCCTCTGTGGCCTTCTGGTGCAATGTCTGAAGATGCTCAGCAAGAATATCGTCACTGGTAAAACTCGACTCACAGTGAGGACAGGCATAGTCCTCTGCACAGCCAAGGCAATCTGCACATTTGTAAGGAAAGGTATTTATTTATTCAGAGCCAAGAACAGATGCTTTGTGGTAGGTACCATATCTGTAAATTCTTCTTATCTCTATGAATATTAATAGTATTGTCCAGAAAATAGGAGGTGTTACTAGAGAGAAATACACTACTTTTAATATCATTTTCTTGTGTTTTTACCAAATTAATACAAAATCATATTTGTATTTACTTTATTCTATAATATTAACTTTGTAGACCAAAGAGTTACATGTATTACTAATGTTAAATTGCAAAACAAAAGTCATTTGTATCTCGCCTATACCTTCACAAGGAGAAAATTCCAACTGAGATTTACTAAAAGAGATTATTACATATAATCATATGTAATAAAAGACCAAGGTCATAAAAACAACATTGCTTACAACAGGAATAATGAGCGAGGCTCCGCTGATCCCTATGGACTGATGCAGTTCTGCCTAAATTTCTCAGCACTCTACTTATAGTACATAGATTTTTTTCTGATTATCAAATAAAATTAGATTTAGAAACTGCAGAAAATATGAAGAAAATTAAGGACACCAATAATCCCATCATCAAGAGATAATTGCTGTGATATATTTCCAAACCTGACTTACCTTTACTACATATATATTTCATGCAGTCTAGGAACAGGTACATTTACAATCAGACTTAACATGAAATTTTATATATTGGTCTTTGTTTCATGTTTAACATCTTTTCAAGTCAAAATTTGGGTGGTTTTTTTAAAAAATTAAAGTACCATAATTCATTTAAATAAACTTTCCATTATCAGACACTTGAGCGGCTTCTTTGCTTCTTCTGCAGAATTTTTGTTTTGTCTCTTCTTTTTTTTTTTTGAGACAGTCTCACTATGTTGGCCTTGGTAGAGTGCCATGGCATCACAGCTCACAGCAACCTCAAACTCTTGGGCTTATGCGATTCTCTGGCCTCAGCCTCCCAAGTAGCTGGAACTACAGGCGCCCAGCAGGCACAATGACCGGCTATTTTTTTGTTTGGTTTTGTTTTGGTTGTAGTTATCAGTGTTGTTTAGCAGGCCCTAGCCAGGCTCAAACACATCAGCTTTGGTATATGTGGCCAGAGCCCTACTCACTGAGCTATGGGTGCTGAGCTTCTCTTTGCTTTTCTAAATAAGACACTAAGAATTCTAAAATAAAATAGCAACAAAATACACACTTGGTGCATTTATTTTGAAAAATCCATTTCAGTTTCTGTTGATTTTTTTACAGAGATAATGAAAACTTATATTTGATAACTAAAGGTAGAAAAGAGATCAGTAGGAGATAAGTAGGAGACTTATTTTTAAATCAAACTAACGAACAAACTAATAACTAGCACTGGGGGGTAACAAAAAAATACTAAAACAAAAAAACACAGAATAATACAGAAATACTTCCCATCACTGAAGATCTGCTATTTCAAACAGCATAATAGATATTTGAAAGATGGAACAGACTAGGACCTACCCTTCCCTTCTTCTGAAGTGGCTTTGCTACACAAAATGGAAAAATACTATATAGAATCAGACTGGTATGGTATGAATGTTTATATACCCTCAAAATTAATCTAATGGACCTAATTTCCAGTGGAATAGAATTTAGAGATGGGTCTTTAGAAGACGACTAGGTTATGAGGGCTCTCTCCTCATGGATGGGATTTGTGCCTTTATGAAAGAAGGAGCTTGATTGTCCCTTCTTTCACATGAGGACACAGCTAGAAAGTGACATCCCAGGAGAAATGGGCCCTTACCTGACACCAAATCTGCTGCACCTTGATCTCAGACTTCCCAGGCTCCAGAACCGCAAGCAATGAATTTCTTGTGCTTACAAAGTACTCAGCCTAAAGTATTTTGTGGTAACAGCCCAAATGGACTCAGACACAGCCTATCACACAATGTGAACACCTATGACATCATTCAAACACCCCTCAAACTTCTCTCAGGAATAAAACACAGCATACAGATATCAGGCCCAACAATAAATGATTATTCCCTAGAAGTGGACAAGAAAATGACTTACCTCCTAGATTGCAGGACTGATTTAATGAGGTCTGACCTATGGTCATTGCAAATTTTCAGTCACCAAACTAGGAAAACCTAGCAATCCTACAGGCTTACGATAAGATAGGAAAAGATTCACAGAGGCACCAGATTCCCAAAAGATCTCAAATAAGAGATCAACCCAGGGCCTCCCTCCAGGAATCAATCCCCTAGGATCCAGCAGTGCCTTCCTGATCACCTCACCTTTGCACTCACCTTTTCCCATGTGCAGAAGGGAAAGTAAAGTCTTAGGGAATTAGTGACTTGCCCAATATTTCAAGACTAGTAAGGGGCAGAGTGACAGCAAGAGCATGAAATTCCTCACTACTTGTTAACCCAATGTACCACTGAGAGCAGTGAGAGCCAAGAGCTGTCCCAACAATGCAGCACTGCTCCTGACCTTGGCAGTCCTACAGGGCACCTCTGTCACCCACCTCCAGCATTCTTTTCCTGCTATAAGAAAGAAAACCCCAGCTGAATATCATCTAAGAATAGTTTTGACCAAAACTAACTTTATTTCAGACAACCATGTTATAATGCAACTGTAATTCAACCACAACTCAAACTGTAATACATCTCTTCTACAGCTTTTGTTTTCTCAGATCATCAATCAAAGATGCAATACCTTTTCTGCCAGCTGTTGACTGACCTTTAGAATTTTCAACTTCTCCTTCTTTGATGACTGTTATAATTTGCTGTTCTTCCTCATCAGCCTCCATGTCACTGTCCAGATAGCCAATCAGAAGTTCTGTATCAGTTTCTATATCTTCAACTGCCAAATAGAAAATGTTTTCCCCTTCCTGAAACAAAATATTTTTTTAAAAAACTGAAACATTCATTTGTTTCTGATAGTAATTAAGAAATCGTTTTAAAATACACTGAAGATCATATGCCCATGAAAACTTATTATTACAGTTTTTAAATATCTCTAATTGATCTGGATGCTGAAAAAGGAAAATGATAATATTGCCCCCTGACAAATGTGTGTGTGTGTGTGTGCACATATATATAATTGTCAAAATTTTTAAGTAAATTTTGCATCATTAATTGGCCTTTTGCAAGTAACACTTTGTGGAGGTCCTTCAATGCAGTTTGTCAAGCAATGGTGCCATTTGTACATCTAGACAGAAAGTAATGAGATACCAATGATTTTGATTAACATTAACTTGTTAATCACAAACAAGTTCTTTTCCTGAAAGAATTTACAAAAAGCTGGACCAGAAATAGAAAAAAAAAAGACTAGATATCTGATAAATTCAAGGTATTGACTGAGCTGTCGGGTGTACTGTCTTTGCCCCCCTAACTACCACTGAACCGAGAGATGAGAAGAAAAAAAAGAACAAAACAAGGTCCACTATCAACATACCAAAATTTTTTAGGAAGTCATAGAAGAAGATAGAAATCAGACATGGTCGAAATGATAGATAACTAATGCAGAGGAAACCTCAACCAATAACAGACCCAGAGGAGGAATGCTGCAAAGGACATTCTTTCCAAGAAAATCCCAGAGAAACTTCACACTTGGAATCAACTGGTACAAAAAACCCCACTGGGCCTTGGGCCAATTGCCAGGGAAGCCGGAACTGAAGCTGCTAAGCTGGCTGTCCCAGGAGAAAGCACCCAGAACGGTTTTCCTTTACACAGCTGAGGGTTTATTCTGAGAAGGTTCCTAGTTTGTCTTTAGAGGACAGAGCAAAGCATCCCCTGATTTCCTGAACCTTCCTCTTGGGTGAAGGGAGGAAAGACAAAGAAAATAAGCCCCATCCCTGAGTGAAATTCAATAAAGCCTTTCCTTCAGCAACATCCCAGCATTTACCTCACAGAGAAGGAGGGGGGGACAGAAAGAGGAAGAGGTAAGAGAAGGGAGGAATGTATGTATACAAAAGCAGAACTCTCACAAAAATCTGGAAAGACCTGCAAACTGTTTATACAGTCATCATTTTGAGGATGGAAGAGGGGTTACTTTATATTTAATATTGTTTTAGTTCTGGGTTTTTGTTTTTTTTTAATGTATAGATCACTTCGCAATTTAAAAAACAATATATATATACACATACAATAATATATATACATACAAACAATATATATATATATATATATATATATATATACATACATATATGTTAGAAAATCCCACAGAATAGACAGTAATGATGATTATATTTATCTAATACTGTGTAAGAAGGGCTTAATTCAAAAGCTCAAGGCACTGAAGCAAATCTAACCATGACCTATACATAATTAAAGGACATTATTGTAACATTTGGAACATTCCTGAAGGTTTTTGAATTTCTTATCTCCACAAACATAAAGCGTTATTTCTAATTAAAAACACCAAATGAACTTTTTTTTGTTTTTTAATTTGGGATTCGTTGAGGGTACAAAGACTTAGGTTACGCTGATTGCGTTTGTTAGGTAAAGTCTCTCTTGTAAAATTGTGTCCGGCCCGGGAGAGGTGTGCCATACACCATGACCCCCTAACTCCCTCCCTCCTCAGCTGTCCCCGTCCAAATGAATTTTTACCATTGTTCTTCTTAGTGAAGCAAAAACAAATGAAAAATATATAGACATTGAGCAAAAAAAGAAAAAGGTCTCTAAATAACAGACACAGGACTTCCCAGTGTTTGGAAACTATTGCCTGAGAGAGTCACTCCAAACAACTAAGGCCTCCTCTAATGAAGACTTCAGAATACAATCATAAATCTCAGTGTTTCTCTGATGAATATCTAAGAAAGTTAACTGAAACATCCTCAAGGATATTAGTCATTAGTTTTGTGATAGCTTTCATAGCACCAAGAAAAGATAATAATTTTTAATTTTAAAACATGATAATATTAACTCAAACTATAAGCATAAGATATAGTTGTTTATTTAGGGCATCTATAATAAGAGAAAATTTTAATATAGCAGCTAAAATTTTAATTTAATGAAAGTAATGGCAGCACAATCTCCAAAAGACCAATCATACATTTTCTCTGTGTGCCAAAAAGGTGATATGAAGAGGAATACATTTACAAATATTACCCCAATCTATTTATTTAGTGGGGATGTCTAGGGATTTTTATACATATAATTCCTACAACTGCCCAGACCAAGAATTGCTTCCTTTTCATTTGCTACCACAATAGTATTAAGAAGTTTCTTCACACTGTACCACCTTAATCACCCTACAGTTCTTACCAGTTCTTCATCCTTGTATTCTCCTTCAAATCTCTGAATGTCACATTCCTAATTTCAAGAACTATTTTTCCTACATGTAGGCTTATCCCAATCTTCTGCCCTGTCTCAGGAAGGTTTAGAGTGTGGATTCAATACTCTGAGTCTCAGTATCACCTGCTGTCATTAGTCTGTATATGACCTTGTGCTCCAGATTTGACAGGTGTTTTAATGTTCTGATTTCGGTATGTACTTACTAAATCTATCATTTCTGATCACGAAGTTCGTGGGTTTTTCCCCTAAACATAATCTCTCCTTAACTTCTTGTATATACATTTTAGGGATTAGTGTCTTCCTGTGACTCTGCCTAGGAGCTGGAATCCTGCTTATGATTCAAGCCACTGGCTTCAGTGACTTTGCTAAAAACATTTAAAAAGTTGTTGAATATCATGGTCCACTCAAAAGCAAATATTTCTCAGCCATTGGTTTTCAGAGCATTGTAATTTTGATATAACACAGAAACAGTGATTCTACAATTGTTATTCATCTTTTGCATAACTGCCCATTAGTTTGAATTTTGGGTGTTTTTCAATCTTGTTTCATTTTGCTTTATTTTATTTGCACATGATTTTTTGGCTAATTGTTTCTACTGCAAACTCTTTATAATGTCAAAAAGTTACAATAGCCTAAATTTCCAACAATGGAAGTTGGAAAAAGTGAAATGTCTAATAATTAATTTTAAAAGACTAAATGTCTTTTAAATGTCCAATGTCATTTTTATAAAAAATACATATAAATCAATGTGCACAAAAAACAAAATATGTAAACAAAGGTGGTAATAGGATTTGTTTCCGATGGAGGGAAGTTCGAGTATTTTGTATAGTCATCTTCTGACTGTATATTTCATAATTTTTTTATAATCAATCAATTATTTATGCATTACATTTTTAGTAAAAGAGAATAATAGACAATAAATGAAACTTATTCCTTGATACCAGCAAGTGGGTGGGTGTAAAGAGCACAGAGCTTTGGGCTGCTCAGGGGTCAAAGTCTCACTCTACATTAATTAGTGTGTGACAGATCAAACAGCTTCATCTCTCAAGTCACCAGCTTCCTCATCTGTGAAATGGAGAAAATAACAGCGCATACGTCATAGGATCGTCCTGAAGATCAGTTAGTTACTATTATTATTTAAGAAAACCGTGAAAGCCAGTGGTTAAAATATCCACTTTTTTCAAAACTTGTTTCAACCAAACTATTATACAAAGTTGCTTGGTGTGTATTGCTTTTGATTAAATTCCATGTAGCCAAATTGCTGTCCACCAAAACAAAATCCAGCTCCACTGCCTTGCCTACCAGAGCTCTGAAATGCTCCGCCTTGGATCTCCTCTTGTGATGCTGTTTCCCTGTAAACATGATAATGGTTACTCTGGTTTGGACCTCCACCAATCACTTGTCTTAACAATACCTGACATGACCAACCATGAGGTTCTCTTATAACCGAGGGGTTACCCATGACATGGATCTTCAGAGCTAAAACTAAGAGAGGCCTACACAAACCAGAAGAATTGGACACTCTGACTACACCCTTTATCACCTACAGAATCACATCCTCTTTTTACTTTTTTTTCTTGTTCTGTTGCCCAGGCTTCAGCCCAGCTCACTTCAAACTCCAGGGATCAAGTGATCCTCCTGCCTCAGTCTCCCAAGTACCTGAGACTATAGGTGCCCACCACTACACCCAGACAGTTTTTCTATTTTTAGTAGAAACCAATCTCACTCTTGCTCAAATTAATCTCAAATTCCTGAATTCAAGTGATCCTTCCACCTCAACCTCCCAAAGTGTTAGGATTACAGCCATGAGCCATCATGTTTGGCCCAGAATCACATTCTCAACTTCACTTACCGTATATACTCAAGTATAAACCAAGTTTTTTCGGCACAAAATTTGTGCCGAAAAACCCAAACTCGGCACAAATTTTGTGCCGGAAAAACTCGGCTTATACTCGAGTATATACAGTTAAATTTCTTGCCAACAATATTAACTGGGTCCACCTCCTCTGTCCATCTCCAAGGCCAAATCAGGATCCTCAACACTAAGAACCAGTTATATCTTCAAATGTAATTCTGACAGTTTACCAGGTAGTTTCCTATAACATGAATCCACTTCATTCTCTCACTCCCAACTACCCTTCAAATGCACCTATTATTATTCCCCAGTCCAACTGGTAGGTATACTTCCTCTCAAAAAACACTGAGGTCATTACCACCTCAGTGCAACTGCAAAGATGACACCTGGCTCAGCGCTTGTAGCACAGCGGTTACGGCACCAGCCACATACACCAAGGCTGGTGGGCTCAAACCCGGCCCAGGCCAGTTAAAGCAACAATGACAACTGCAACAAAAAATAGCAGGGTGTTGTGGGTGCCTATAGTCCCAGCTACTTGGGAGGCTGAGGCAAGAGAGTCGCTTGAGCCCAAGAGTTGGAGGTTGCTGTGAGCTGTGACACCATGACACTCTTCCCTGAGACTCTGTCTTAAAAAAAAATAAAATAAAATAAATAAATAAATAAATAAATAAATAAAGATGATACCTGGTCTCATTGTTACAACTCCCTAGCATCCTCTGAAGGACAGCTCCCTTTCATCCTTCTCTTTGAAACCTTCTCTAATCTACAAAATTCATGTAGGCTCTTTCAATTAGGAGTTTTTAAATTGCTTTAATTCGATTAGATACTTTCTTATAATTTATTTCTGTATTTTTTGCCATTTAATTCATGTAATCAAAGAATATCTACTATGTGTTGCTCTAATCTCTTCAAAAGATGATTTTCTCAAGGCAGTGGACAACAATTATTGAGTACAAGCTATACTCATAACAACTACTAACATTTTATAAATAATAAATAGTAAAATGCTTGTGCCTACAAAAGATAAATGCCTACTAGTAAAAAGCACACCCTTATTTTCATCTTTTTTGATTTATAGCTGAGTAGCTTTTGGAATAATCCAGGTCATAGATAGTGGTGTCTTGATGAGGACTATTGCAGGAAGAGTGGAGGCGGTGAGAAGTAATCAGATTTAAATATGCTTTGAAGAGAAAGGAGATGCCATTTCCTGACACATTGTATATAGAATGTTGAAAGTAGAAGGCATGAAGATGAGTCCAAGGTGATAAAAAGTCTTCCCTGCAGCATTCACAGATGTTGCTCTACTTAACAATAATTCTTCTCAAGGATTCAAAACAAAACACCAACTATGAATTTTTGCTTTGAAACTATATCTTCTCCGTAGGCATAAATAATTCTCATGTGGTCTTTCATTCTATACTCAAGAATATCAGTTGATTTCGCCATTTACTCTACTTCAACAAATCCATATATCTACGAAGCATCAGTTCTATAAATCATTAATAATCCCCAACCAAAAAACAAAATCTTTTAGATGGTAAATTACTTGCAAATCTCCTCATGTGGACAGCCAAAGCATTTTGACTAGAAAAAAATAAAGTCCATTCCCTTTCTCTGAACAAAGCTGAAAGAAACTGTACTGGGTTAGATTTTATGAAATTCATCATTTTGATAATACCACATAATATGAACTCAGATTTACAGGCAAATTTACACACATAAGAGCTTTCCTAAATAAACTGGTTGTCAAGGTTTTTGAAACAAACTTGTGTAATAAAAATAAACAAATCTGGAAAAAAGCAATAATCTGGCTAGGATAAATCAACAGAAAAGTCAAGGTAGTACCCCGCGGCACGACCATTCTCTGGAGGACACAGCTCAACCAAAATTCTTATGCACTGAAAGAATTACTTCTAAATTCACAAAATTTAGAAGCAAAACCACATAAATGCAGGAGTATTCAAATAAAATTTCAATTGCCATGAATTTTGTATGGTTAAGTTTATGTAAATGGTCTTAACACTAGAAGAAAAAAGCATTATGATCAATATCTCACCCCACATAAGTAACCTAATTCTTAGCTTCCAGGATATCTCAGCACACTGGTTTCCTGATATCACAGGAAACCAATCCATGGGTAACAGAATCCCAGCTCCTGCACCAGAGGCAGAAATCAAGGCCTAAGAAGAAACACTGGAGGAGGCAACTAGGATGGGCTTTAGAACAAGATTAGAAATTGAAGCTACTCTGCCACTCTCTGGCTATATGGGCATCTTTCTTATGCTTGTGGGACTCAATGCCCTCGTTATAAAAGAAAGAATAACCCCCCTAGACTTATTTATACCTTGGATCCCACTGCTGATTTCTCGTAAGTGGCTAACAAAACTCAAAACAAATAACAATATCCCATATTTGTACAGCACTCCACAGTTTCCTAAAGTTTTTCATGTGCTTTATCTCATCTTTATGGTAACCTTGAAGATCTGCATGGCAAGGCTACATACACTGGACAAATAATGAGCTTTGGAATCAGACAGATTTGAATTTGGAGACTGGTACACAACTTAATAGTTACAGATCCTTAAGAAAAGTTATCTTAGGCTTGGCGCCTGTGGTTCAGAGGCTAGGGCACCGGCCACATACACTGGAGCTGGTAGGTTCAAACTCGGCCCAGGCCTGAAAAACAACAATGACAACTATAACAAAAAAATAGCTAGGCATGTGGCGGGCACCTAAAGTCCCAGTTACTTGGGAGGCTCAGGCCAGAGAATCACTTAAGCCCTAGAGTTTGAGGCTGCTGTGAGGTTGCTGTGAGCTACCAAGTGTGACATAGTGAGACTCTGTCTAAAAAAAAAAAAAGAAAGAAAGAAAAGTTTCCTTAACTTCATTTAGTCACAGTTTTCTCATCTACAAAATGGGGCCAATAGTATTAATATGCACCTCAAAGGGTTGTTTTGAGGATTCAAAATATAGAATATGTCAAGTCCGCCTAGTAGAGAGTGTGCACGTATGAACCAGTGAATGGTGGCCATGATCACATTAATGTACACAGCTATGATTTAATTAAAAAAAAAAAAATTAAAAAGAGAGTGTTCATGTAGGAAATGGTTAGCATCAGGCTCCATCTCCAATGTGAGCTGTGCATTTTATAGATGGAAAATCTGAGACTCGGGGTAATAAATAAAGTATAAAGGTTACTCTAATTGTAAATCCTAGAGCCACCGTAGAACCTAAGGCCAGGACTAGAACCAGAAGAGCTGGAATAATCAGGCCAGGGATGAAGTAAAATTAGAATTAGCATCTGTGCAGCTATAATTTTAATTTTATTGGATAAAATATTTTTCAAATAAATTTAAAATAATCCAGTGTATTTAAGAGCCAAATAAATTGTTATTCTTTCTGTTTACTTTCAGTGACTGATAAAACAATTTTCTTGTTTTGGTCAGGCACTGGGCTGGAAACCTATTGCTTACTATGTGACCTCAGTCTTGTGCACAGGAGAACATGACATTGCACTGACTAGCTACATCTGATATTAACATATTCCTAGAGCAACTACTTTGTGGAGTAGATAACAGGAAGAATGCAATTAGGAGTGAAGACTATTCTTCTGTCTTTAGCTCTGCCACACTTAGGCTCTGTCACCTTGGGTGAGGCTCTTATCATTTGGAACTCTTTTATTTCATCTGTAAAATGATAAGACTTGGACTTTACTATCTCATCCCTTCCAGAACTAGATTAGATCATAAATGAAATAATCTCACCTTTAAGAAAGTCTAGTTAATGAATCTATAAAGGAAAGTACACATACAGACTGATTTGATCATTGCTTTCCTTCTAAGACCTCACCCAAAGGAGAACCGGTATGGAATTAAGAGAAATATTTATCTAAGTTGCCAAAGAAAGCTAAAATAAACAAGGTTGTAAGGTTGAAAGGCCTATTCTTCAAACTAAAGTCATGTAAGCCATGAATGAGTAAGATGTTATCAATGGGACTACTTCTATACTGTAGCAATGGTCAGGACCAGATGAACTCAAAACGCCTTCCAGTATAATTCTTTCTGATTCTGTCAGTATACAAAAACATTTACTCCTGGATATCTAGGAGATAAAACTAATTTTCAAATTCCCTATCACCTTTCAACATCCAGTATTACTTTTAAACCTCAGCTTTCTCTGACAATTTTCCCATTGTCCCTTCTCAATTAGCATGCCTCACTAGGGTAGATTTTATGAACTCATGCATTTGAGGTTCATTCTGCTCTTTCAAAACAGCAAAAGTTAACAGTCTGCTATTTCCCAAGAAAATACTAATCCCCACTGTGTGCAAATAAATATAACTCCAGAAGAGGCCATGGGTGATTTGATATTTCAGCTGCATCTGTCTATAACTTAACTTAGTTTTTGTTTACTTGTTGGCAGGCTGCTGCTGTCCACATGTGGAGGATGTAAGAGAAACCATGATTGTGAAATTGGCAAACGCACAATTCATTGTACTGAAAAGGTAGTAAGGTGTGAAAACCTACACTGTCCAGCTAAAATGACAAAAGAAAAAGGAAATCATCTTCAAACTCCTCTTCAGCTTACAAATTAACAATTCATAACAGTGGAGGGGGGTGCTACTCAACCAGCAAAAGCAGCAGACAAGTGATGAAGGTGTGGAAAAGAAAACAGAATGAAAGAGTACTAATTTCATGTTAGTATTTTCTCACTTAAACCTTGTTTAATAACCTTTTGAATTAGTGTCAATCTGCATATCAAGTTCCCTGCAATGTACTACATTATTTTAGGTTCATGTGGAAAATATCTATCCAGTGAAACTGAAATCATTTCTATATAGCTCAATATGGAAAGCTAACAGACATCAAAAAAATCATCTCCATAGTAAAATTTGAAAAATATTAATCTAATAATAAAATCAAAAATCTTTAAAATGAGACATATATGTATTAGATCATAAAATTCTAATTTATTCACTCCCCTCCCAGAAAGAAGACTATACCAAGTTGCCATGTGACTCAGAGTGTTACCTTTGGGAGTATGTATATCTTATAAGATTTAACCAGGTGGCTTGCACTGACCCATAAAATGTGAACAGTAGCAAAGTGAACCACATCCAAGTGAAAGCTATAAAAATCATCACATTATTTTGGCTACTGCTCCTTTTTCCCTCTGCCAGGAAAACACATGTCCCTAATAAGTGCTGCTCCTTCACATAACAGGTGGAATGGTGCTGTAGACAAGAGTCACAGCCTCTGACAACCCATACTTTTGTCAGCCAGAAATGAACCCTTCTCACTACAAACCACTAAGAAGTTAGAGTTGTTACAGTAGTATTCTTAGCAAAAGCTGACTGATAGAGTAACATAGGCAAAATAATATTTTCAAAAATTATTTTCCTTGTAAAGAAGAAGAAACCATCTGGAAATCAAGGAAAATAATGTGAGGCAGGAAAATGACAGATGTATTTAAAGCAATGAGCAGTGCAGGATACACTAATTTCATGTTTGAAGTACATTATACAGCTCCTATAAGAAAAATGAAGTTTCAAACAAATGCAATGTCTCTTTTCTAATCACACCATATAATCAGCCACACAGCAAGGAAACAGTTTAATATGATACCTCAGAACAGAATACTGTATTTAACAAAAAATCAAGTCTATAAACAACATGAATTACAAATCACGAACATATCTTTCTCTCAGGGCTTGAGCAGAAACAGTAATGTTTGAAGCATCTCCTGAAACAAATCTGACATGGAAAAAAGAGTCAACAGAAAAGATGAGAAGAATAAACAAAAACAGTAGCTACTTTTTCTTGTGATGTAATCTTTGGAATCAGTGGCTTTGACACTTCACCTTTTTATTTAAAGATATGTTATTGATATTGACAGACCAAGAAATCTTAGAATGAAATAACACTACTATAGAGGAAAGGGGAGGCATGTTATACTCGAGTGATTAGAGGGCGGGTTGTGTTCACTGCATATTTTCTTTATTTTACATAAGGAGCTCTTTCAACTAACCTCCACTTAACTTTTCCCTAAAGTTAGCTGACACTCAGCACACCCTAAAATCTGTGGACTGGTGCCTAAGACAAAGTCTTCTCAACTGAGAGGCCACTGCCTGGTTTGCTCACGCCTTCTGTTCCCACCCCTGACTGACATGAATGCTACCCAAGAGTCCACGTTTATTCCTACACTTGTGTGAAATGCGTGGACAATTATGTAACCATAATTATATAATTTCACTAAGTTTTAAATAGACCAAAGATATCTCAGTAGGAAATGTCATTGTTTCAAAGAAAATCAATTGAAATGTTTTCAAGATTCAAGGCTAAGTCTTTAAAAGAAATTATCAAATTATATGAGGCAAAGCATTTACAAAAGATAGGGAAATCATAAATCAAGAAAGATTTTGCAGTTAGATTGCTTTACAAGTGTCTATTCATACTACTTTAAAAATAGGAAAACCAAATACTATACTGAGCAGCTATGAAAAAATATGGCAGCAAACTCTAATGAGAGAACTTATACTCAGAACCAAGAAGGGTTTGGCTAAAGATCAAAAAAAGAGGGAATAAATATATACTCATCATACTTAAAATAACATGTTTGAAGATCAACTCTATAATCTCCCACTATGACCAAATTTTTCTATTAACTGACAATAAAAGGGGTTTACATCAAATCATAAGAGTTTCAACTAAATTATTATATAAGCCTGAGCAAATAGTTCCCCAGACATGCCTACTAACCATCTATGCTGTACCTATCAGAGTATTTCCCACACTCACCTGTATTTATTCAATTGCATCTACAATTACTGATAGAAGATACATTCTAGGCTCGGTGCCAGTAGCTCAGTGAAGTAGGGCACCAGCCACATACAGTAAGGCTGGCAGGTTTGAGCTCAGCCCGGACCTGCTGAACAACAATGACAACTGAACCAAAACAGCTGGGTGTTGTGGCGGGTGCCTGTACTCCCAGCTACTTGGGAGGCTGAGGCAAGAGAATCACTTAAGCCCAAGAGCTTGAGGTTGCTGTGAACTGTGACTCTACAGCACTCTACCGAGGGCAACATAGTGAGACTCTGTCTCAAAAAAAAAAAAAAAAAGTTGCATTCTAGGGAAACTTCTATTAGAAAAACTGTGCTATAGTCAGTACAGAGACACATTCTCATAAAAGGTTCAGCCACTACTGAGCAATATAAAATAAAATGTGAAGCTCTATAATCCATTATTTAATTCATAAAATACTCAAAAGAAAGTAGACTTTCCCTTGCAATTCATACATTAATTAATGTAATTAACACAACAAAGTTATACTGTATTCAGCTAAGCATATGTTTTACATTCTGAGAATTTTGAGAAGTCTATTGAGAAATATCTTAGGAAAATGTTATCTTACAACCTAATGCAATCATCCTTGATTGTGTCTTACTCATTTCTCTAAAATGCATAGATATTCATTCCCCTGAATCATCTGGATAAAAATTGACTTGTGCTTCTCCATGCCACTCCATGTAGGAGAATCTGGATACCAAACTGCAGATAAGACGGCCTCCGCCAGAAGGCTCTGCTGCTCAACTCCTGCCTGAGCTCTGTGAACTGAGGCTTAGGCTTTTTCATCTGTAAATGGGGAAAACCATTACTACTTTGGGGATACTATTAGAATTAAATGAGACAAAATATGTACAGTGTTAAGCACAGTCCCTATTATATAATGAACATTCTCATTAACTATTTTTATTATCATCACCATCATTATTATTAGACCTAATATAAAAGCATATATGACTTGACTGTGATGGAGTATGTTTTGAAGCCATCCCACCCCCCTGCTTACTAAATTCACCCCTTTCTGGAGATAACCCTCGGTACCATCTCTACCAATCTACCACCAACACACTCAGGACTTACCACGCCTGATTTTCAATCCAACATTAGGTATAAAGCCCTTGGTTACTACATCTACCTCAGTGCTATGAAGCTGGTAAGAATCAAAATCCTAAAACATTACAGACTCATTATTTCTGAAATAAAAATAAATAACAAAATTTGAACATGGATATAATCGGCACATGCTATTTGGAATCAGTAAATGTTACACATGGTAAAAACAGAGGGCTAACATAGGTAAAATGATGTTCTGATTCTGCCTGGGCCTTCATGAACAACGTATATGATATTACCTTAATCAAGTCTCCTAACCAGTCTAGTACTTGGGCTCTTTATCTCTAATAGTGGGGGAATATATTTGATCCCTGAGGTGCCTGCTGATACAAAATTCAATAATTTGATAAATTTTTATAATGGCTCAAAGTGACACCATTTGAAACATCATTTTATAAGCATGGATATGAAACATTTGAAACAAAGCACACTATAAGATTTAATATAACATATATTAAATAAATGCTTGGCAATAAGTACTTTAAATCTGATAATATAAACACCAAGTTACATAAAGCATGCTACGTTCCAAAGTTAAGAGGCAGGCATGAAATTAAGCCCTTTAGGGAAAGTTCTCAGAAGCCCAGCTGGGTTTACATACTGCTACTTAGAGAAAAGTAGGGTTAACTCTCACCAAGAATGACCATGCCTCTTATTCTTGTCTTCTGTCTGCAAAACTAATATAACACACAGATGTATAAACCACTGTAACATGCACAGAGCTGTATCTCAAAGGACTTAATTAACTACAGGAATAGAAACCAGGAAATGCTGCCATTTTAATCTCTCCACTGAGGTAAATTAAATATTATAATATGATCATTAAATATCAACTTAAGAACTCACAGATACATTAGTCAGATGATTACTCATTTAGTTGAATTTAATAATAAAACATTATGTATGGTTCTGGCATCAAATCGACAATGATAATAATTACTTTAATTCCTGTGTAAACACTTGTTAAGCTCTAGGTGAAAACAAAGCCACACTCCCATTGCAGAACTTCTCACCATTTGGACCCTGTACCTTCTTGATGCAATAAAGCACCAGAGACGATAGCCGACAACGCAGTGAGTAATCTTCCCTCTTTTTTGTCCAAGCCTTCATTCTTAAGTCACATGAAACCTCTAGGGATAACTACGACACAATTGAGGATGATTACATTGCATCCTAAAATAACATTTTCCAAAGACTTTCCTCAAAGGGCTTCTCAAAATTCTCAGAATATTATACATATACTTAGCTGAATATAGTATAACCTTGTTGTGCAAATTACATTAATATATTGTAATATAATAATAATTACATTAATTAATATAATTATAAATATATATAATTAATATATAAATTACAAGGGAAATTCTCTACCTTTTGAGTATTTTATGAATTAAGTAATAGAATGTAGAACTTCACGTTATATTGCTCAGGAGTGGCTGGACCTTTTATGAGAATCTATTCATGCAATGAAGTACAGTTTTCTTTAAATAGAAATTTCCATACAAAACTCCATTGATAAAGAACTACACATGGTAATTCTAGTGTTTTGTGTTATATTTATTAAATTTATTTCACTCTGTAGTTTGCTTATTGACTTCTTCAATGACAACCATCAAAAAATAATCTAAAACTCACCATAAGATACAACGTCAGACAATGAAGTGTGGCAATCTCATCCTAAAAGAGCTCTACACACCTCCTTGCTGAATTCACTATAGTCACCTTCAAAGTACTCCCTTTGGGATGCTATGTATTGAAAACCAGTGCTTAGTCCACCCTTCAAAGCACTTTTTCTAGAATTAGTTCACAAACTTAATTGTCAGGCCTTGTACGACAATGGTTCTGATGTCCATTCCAGAAAAAGAGTCCTAAAATTAGCTTAATTTCCTCCTCTAATAGGGGGACTGTCATGTTCACTGCATCTATAAGAAATGCTTCTTCTTTTCTTTATATTTTCTAACAACTAAAATATTTCAAACTTTCTTCTTTTTAATTTTACTATACCTCTTAATCTTATAATAATATAGCCCCATTCTGATATATATAATGTAGTATTGATTAATTTTCAAACACTAATCTTTCATTACTACAATTGTTGAGTATAATTTGAAAGCACCCCACCAATCTGTAGCAAATGCCTCCATTCCCATTAAACTTTGCTATTTCATTATTCCATATCACAATTTTCTGAGTTAATCCAGACTAAACTCTCTGGTTATTAATCAACAGAGCATCTGAATTAAAGTTTCTGCTTGTCTGTAGTTACATTTGTGGAAAGCCTCTGACATTAATAACATGGTGCTGCTGGGTGTACAGCTATCTGGCTTAGAGATAGAACTGGGGAACATGAGACTGGAGTGTACGCAAGGCACAAGTGCATGCTCACAGCACGGTAAGATGACACTAGCAGACCAAATGCTCACACTTGACAAGGCATGTACCCCTACGTGCACCACATTGGGGAAGAAGCCAGTTCAACAGGCACTGCTAAGCCCCCACCACACAAAATGACACGGGGAAAACAAACAGAGACACTCTTCTTGAGAAACTCAGTCTACTGATAGAAATAAATATGCATGTAAATAAGTAATTGATCCAAGTGAGACCATGGATATATGAGGTAGTTTGGGTTTCTATTCTGGAGATCTTGGAAATATTTTCAATTAACTATTTTCAAAAGGTTTTACATTTTTAACAGTTTTAAATTAAATGTAATTTAACTTGGGGGAGGGAAGAGCAAGATGGCAGCCGAGTAACAGCTTCTTCAGTGACATTGGGGAGAAAAAGATTCCAGGCATCTCTGGCTTGCGGGCTCTGCCCTCAAATATCCCTCTGGGGATGCAGGGAGACAGCAAGACACTTCTGGACCCCATGAGGAGGACAAAAGCAGTGGAGAACTGGCAAGTGATTTTCATAGGTCTGAGGCTGCCACAACTGTAACTGTAACAGCAGTGAGACTGGATATAGGGAAGGCCTTCCCTGTGCATTGTTTTGTTTCTTTGGACTTGGGCACTCAGTTGAATTACCTTGGGAGAACTTGGGCAAGAGTCCGGGTGACTTTAAGCACTGTCCAGGGTCCGGGACTGGGTCAGAACAAAGCTAACATTGTTTGGCTGTAGACCCACACAGCCACTGTGGGAGAACTGCCCTGCAGGCTCCGCCCTCAAGGTCTCAGAGCTAGGCTCTGGCTGGGAGACCTTGGGCAAGTGATCTAGTGACTATGAGCAGCACCAAAGGCCAGGGCTGAGACACCAGGGAAGAGCAGAGCTTTCAGTGTTTGGCAGTAGGAGGGCTGCCTTTTAGCCTCAGCTCTCAGGGGCATAGATTGAGGCCAGTTTGGGCACACCAGATAAGCAGGCAGCCACTTCAGGAGAGATCCCAGCCACAAGTGCTTTCCGGGGAAAGCTTCTGTTCAGCCATGCTAATGGCTTAAAGTGTCTTTTAAGTGGGCTGAGGAGAGATTCAGGCTCTCAACCCTGCAGGGTTTGAGGGCAAGGAAGTCAGCAAAGGCCTCCAGTGTCTCTGCTGTATCACATTGTGATTAGTATCTCATACCCCAGAAGATCATCTGTTGCCCAGACAATATACAGCAATATATATGTACTGCTTTGTTTTGTTTTGTTTTTATTTCAACATCTTCCCCCTAGCTTTTTTTTTTCTTTCTTCATTTTTCTAGTTTAAATATAATTTTCCATTGCTGCCTTCTTCAATAATAAGAACTTCATTTTTGCAGGGCCTTCTGCCCCTTTAATAATAAGAACTTCATTTTTGCAGGGCCTTCTGCCCACAATTTTATCCTGTTAGGTTTTCTGTTTGTTTGTTTTGGTTTGATTTATACTATTTTTGTCTTTCCTCTCTATTTGGTAGAGGTGGGGTACCGTGTCTGCTCAGACTCACAAAGAGCTGCTAACTTAAAGGGAACCACCCAACCCAGCACCCCCAGAGGTTGGGCGTTTTTAAGGTTGGGTAAAAGTACCCTACTGTATACCTTTATTACTCCTGTCTCCCTCATTCTATCCCTCTCTTCTTTTTGTCAATATTCTCTTTTATTCACCCCCTCTCCTTTCTCTTTTTTCTTTTTTTTTAAATCTTTTTTCCCTTCTTGCTCGTCAATCTTCTCATCCTTTTAATCCTATACCAAAAGGACTCATAGAAACCTTAGGCCAGAGGCATGGTAACTTGAAGACCAAGAGGAAGTGAAAGGAAAATTAGGGAAAGGAAACACATAAAATAAAACACTCATGAGGAAGAATCAGCAGAAAAATCCTGGAAACATGAAAAACCAGTCCAGAGCAGCCCCCCCAAGGAAGCACAAGGTAGCTACTGCAGAGGATTCCACTTACAAAAAAATGTTAGAAATGACAGAGACACAGGACTGCCACCATGAAGAAATGACAGCTTAGTTGGTGCACCCTGAATCCATGTGGCTTTTGAAAACCAAATATAGACAGAAACTCAGGACATTAAGAAGATTACAGATTTTCAGAACGAGCCATCCTTGTAGGTGTAGATAACAGTTTGTGCAGGATGCCCGGGTGACAAGAGCACAAGTGACATTTCCCAGTGTTCACCTGTGGCCATCTTTGGAGGCAAACTGTTCCTGCATCCTCCACTGGGGTTTCCACCACAGCCCCCATCCTGTGCACCTCTCCCCTTACCAAGGACACCTCCAAGAGCAGTTGACAAAACTTTTCCCCTCTGGCCAAGACAGTTTGGGCCACCCCAGTGTGACAGCAGGGTCAGTCCACATGGAGCAGAAGACAAGAGGCCAGGAGAATCATGGACTTGCAGCCTGAGGCTCCCACCCCACTGGGAGGCAGGCCATGGGGCAGGAAGGCATTGGCCAGCTCCCCAGTGGTGTTGGCTGCCTCCTCCACAGGGACCCTTGGAGCCAGCAGCTTGGAAAGGAAGCTGCTGAACCTGTTCATGGTGGTAGCCTCTGGCTCTGAGGATGGGCCTGGACTGGATACAGTGAACGTCAGCTCCTCGCAGTCCACACAGAGGCCATCAGAGGATCGTCCAAAAGCGACGTGGCTGAGGTCCAGGCCTGCCATGGAACCGGGCAGGCGCTTGGCATGTCTGTGACACACCCTGAGCCCTCCATCCAGTCCTGCAGCCACTCCATGTGGCAGTCGCAGCACCACTGGTTGCGGAAGAGGAAGAGGCGGCCCAGGAAGAAGCCAGGCTGGAAGGCAGCCCAGGCGAGCACAGATAGAGGGTTGCTGTTGAGGTGCAGAGCGAGGAGACCTGAGAGGTTCTGGAAGGCGCCCTCCTCCACAAAGGCGATACTGTTGCGGTCCAGGTAAAGCAACTCGAGCTCAGCCAAGACTGCAAACCAGGCTCTCAACACGCGGCCTAGTGTCTTGCCGCCCAGGTTGAGAGTGTGCAGGTGGCACAGGCCACCTAGCATCGACAGGCAGCTCAGCCAGCAGGTTGTCTTTGAGCAGCAGGTGCCCCAGGACGCTGCAGTCGCCGAAGGCGCCAGGTGCACTGCGCGGACGCGGTTGGCCTGCGCCGCAGGCCCTGCAGTGAGCTGGAGGCCACAGCCTCGCGGCGGCTGCACTCCAGGCGCACGCGCATCAGGTTTACCAGGCCACGCTGCGCACCCCACACTCGGCGGAGCAGATTGTTGGAGGCAGAGGGCTCACGCAGGGCCCGAAGCTCGGCCAACAGGCGCTCTAGCAGGCTGAAGAGGCGGTAGGCAGCCGCGTCGAGACGGCGCAGGCGGTAGAGTGCCACCAAGGTGCATGCGTGCAGGTAGCACAGGTTGCCTTTGTGCGCCAGGTGCAACTCGGCCAGGCGTGGCAGGCCGTTGAAGGCACCAGAAGTGATGAAGGATAGATTGTTGTGGTGCAAGGACAGGTGCAGCGACTGCAGCTTACCGAAGGCACACTCGCCCAGGAAGTGCAGGCGGTTCCCGTCCAGGTGGATGGACACCGCCTTGCACGGGAACTCAGCTGGCACTTGCGGGAGGCCGGCACTATCACAGAGCACCAGGCAGCCACGGTTGGCATGGCTGCAGGCACCCGAGGCCTGGGTGCTGGGCAGGCTGAGGACCACGGCTGGGAGCTAGGGGATGGAAGTCAAGTCAGGAAAGAAGAGAGAAGACAAAAAAGGAGCAACAGTCAGCCAAAGGTCGCTGTCGCCCTACATCAAATCCTCTCCCCCAACTTGTCCTGCATCCTGCAGATGGCCTCTTCCCACCTCCCAGGCCTCACACAGGGCTTTCCACGTATCCTCATCTGCAAAACCCAGCCGTAAGCTCTGCGTCTGGACCCATTCTGAACTCCATCCACTGTTTGTCCTGTGTTCCTAAGAATGTGACCTAGATGGTTTGTTGGTTGAATATGCAGAGGGATTTGCAAGGCTGTCACCGTGACTTCTAGGCCCAATACGGTGGCTACCTACAAAACAGGCTAGTAAGCATTTGAAATGTGGCCAGCCCTAATTGAGATGTGCTAGAAGTATAGAACACACACTGAAAAACAAGAATGAAGACAAAAATTAATCAAGTGTGGTGGCGTGTGCCTTAAAGTCTCAGCTACTTTGGAGGCTGAGGTGAAAGGATCTGTTGAACTCCAGAGTTTGAGGTTACAGTGAGCTATGATCTCACCATTGCACTCCAGCCTAGGTGACGATGATTTTTATAATGAGGACATGTTGGAATGATTAATTTTAACACAGATACTTAGAAATTATAAACATGGTGGCTCAAGTTATATTTCTTTTCTTTTTTTTTTTTAATTGTGAAATCATAGCTGTGCACATTAGTGCAATCGCCTGTACCCATTCTAAGATGCACCATAGATTTGGTCCCACCCATTACACTCTATTCACCAAAACCTCCCCACTCCGTTCCCCTTCCTTTCCCCTTTCCCCATGGTCTTGTGCTATAGTTGGGTTATAGCCTTCATGTGAAAGCTATAATTTACCTTCATAGTAGGGCTGAATACATTGGATACTTTTTCTTCCATTCTCTGAGATACTTTGCTAAGAAGAATATGTTCCAGCTCCATCCACGTAAACATGAAAGAGGTAAAGTCTCCATCTTTCTATAACGCTGCATAATATTCCATGGTATACATGTACCACAATTTGCTAGTCCATTTGTGGGTCAGTGGGCACTTGGGCTTCTTCCATGACTTAGCAATTATGAATTGGGCTGCAATAAACATTCTGGTACAGATGTCTTTGTTATGTTGTGATTTTTGGTCTTCTGGGTATAACCTAGTAAAGGAATTATAGGATCAAATGG
The DNA here is from genome assembly GCA_963574355.1 of Loris lydekkerianus. Lineage (NCBI taxonomy): Eukaryota > Metazoa > Chordata > Mammalia > Primates > Lorisidae > Loris > Loris lydekkerianus. Next base: position 410 of record CAUYPK010039690.1, on the reverse strand, counting down.
CAGGTTTATTTTTAGGTCTCTATTCTCCAAATATCCTTCCAAAAGGAACATATTAGTGTGCATTCCCACCAGCAGTGTAGAAGTGTGCCCTTTTCTCTACATCCATGCCAACATGTCTGGTTTTGGGATTTTCTTATGTGGGCTCCTCTTACTGGGGTTAGGTGATATCTCAAAGTAGTTTTGATTTACATTTCTCTGATGATTAAGGATGATGAGCTTTTTTTTTTCATGTGTTTGTAGATTTTGCATCTGTCTTCTTTAGAGAAGTTTCTCTTCAAGTCCCTTGCCCACCCTGAAATGGGATCACGTGTTCTTTTCTTGCTACTATGTTTGAGTTCTTTGTGGATTCTGGTTTTGAAGTCTTTATCGGAGGTATAACCTGCAAATATTTTCTCCCATTCTGAGGGCTG
>CAUYPK010039688.1:0-29770 GCA_963574355.1 Loris lydekkerianus | reverse complement strand
AACACCCACCACCAAACCAAACACAAAAAAAACACAAAAAAAAAAAAAAAAAAAAAAAAAAAAAGCCAGGCATTGTGGTGGGCGCCTGTCGTCCCAGGTACTTGAGAGGCTGAGGCAAGAGAATCGCTTAAGCCTAAGAGTTTGAGGTTGTTGTAAGCTGTGACACCATGGCACTACTGAGGGCAACACAGTGAGACTCTGTCTCAAAAAAACAAAACAAAACAAACAAAAAACAACTTAAGGAGGATAAGAAAAAAGTTAGCCATTCTAGTAGCTTTTCAACTTTATTAAAATAGGATTCTATCTCTATTGCTATTAAGTTATTACATTATATACTGTATATACTCAAGTATATACGGTAGTTATATTGATTAAAGGAATATATTAGTATTTAATTAATTGAAAAATATTATTCTGAGTTTATTATACAGTTTGTCTCAAAAAAACAAAACAAAAGAAACGAACAATTTAAGGAGGATAAGAAAAAAAGTTAGCTATTCTAATAGCTTTTCAACTTTATTAAAATAGGATTCTATCTCTATTGCAGTTATTACATTATATAGTTATATTGCTTAAAGGAATATATTAGTATTTAATTAATTGAAAAATATTATTCTGAGTTTATTATACAGTTTAGAGACTCCCAAAATATTATACATTAGTATTTTTTCATAAATCCAATTCAAAAAATATTTTTAAACTTTGGCTTAAATCGATTGCAGTCTAAAACAAAAACAAAATTTTAAAAACAGCTCTCAAAAAATCAAATGACTTTTATCATCAATGCTGATGCAAAATCTGAAAAAAATCATGTGATTTTAAAAATTTACTTTCAACTTTTTTTTGGCATTTTAAATTCATTGATAGTTAAGGTATACAACCAAAGAAAAAAATAATCACTTGATTTTGTGGGAATTTTGCAATTAAAATTATAATCCCCAACTGCTAGTAAGAACTTTGTACGTACATATAAGGCATGGAGGTTGGGGCAGAGAGACAGGAGATTGTGCCATTTAAAAAAATCCGGTTAGTCAAAGAACTTATGTTAACTCAGTTTCTCAATTAAGGGCAACTAGAAAAGTCAAGAACCATGTCTGTTACATCTCACAGCACCTAGCACTGTGGCAACTAGCACTGTGCTAGAAAGTGCTCACAATTGCAAAGTTTAATTGTAAAAGGGCTCTTAAAATTGCAGTCATAGCAAGAAAAACTTTACAAACCATCTTAGGAAAGAAAGCTGAGTCTTAGAACAAAAAAGGTAAAGAAAAAGGGTATTGTGCTTACTTAGGAGAAAAAAGAAAGGCTTCAAGCAGGAACACCAAGGATTGAAAATACAGATCATTGTGATCTGTGATAGTGGATGGTTCCAGAACCTTCTCCTAAAAGCCAATACATTAAAAGTGGTTCTATACTTACTTTGGGGTTAGAAAGCAAGCATTATTTCATTTATAAACTCTTCTCCCTTAAAATGTAAGCTTCAGTCTACTACTGGCCATTGTTTTAATTATGATGTTTCAAATCTTGCATTTAGCAAAGAATTATAAAGTTATACCATATTAAAGTCAGCTTAAGGCTGTTTACATCTAAATGGTTTACTTAAGCCGCACACCTCCCTATCTAAGTGACTAAAAGATAAAATAGCCCTTAATTTTTTTTTTTGCCAAGAGTATTTCCCAATCTATTACAACACTTATACTTTGCTATGTTTGGTGCATTTCTTCCTGTTTGATTCCACAGGAATTCCCATTACGTACTTTCCTTAACTATTTGGAATCGGCCTAGGAGGTAACAGAATATATTCTGAAATTTATAACTTTCACTTGATTTAGGTCATAAACACAGCCCCCCAAAAAGGTTAAATAAGAAAGAAGGGGAAAAGAAGACTGCAGTTGATTTCTTTTTCATTAAGAAGTATTTCTCTTTCATTAAGAAGAAACTAGAAGTAATTTCACTTTTAGAAGACTAAGTTGTCAATTGAAGTGCCAGGAATATGCTAAAAAGGAAAGAGCAGGATGGGTGGTGCCTGTGGCTCAAGAAGTAGGGTGCTGGCCCCCTATGCAGGGGGTGGTGGGTTCAAACCCAGCTCCCACCAAAATCTGCAAAAAAAAAAAAAAAGAAAGAAAAAAAAGGGGAAAGGGCAGGGTAGAGTAAAGTATGTATATCAACTTGATAATTTACATTTTGTGTTTAGATCAAGTGTCTCAAAATGTTGGAAACTTTGGACATTTGATAATGCTGTTTTTCAGAACAGCCTAAGTATAAATGGCTAGATACTTAATAAACTATTTACCATGCTAAAAAAAGTAGTGATAATAAATAAAAACATTTTTACCGCTTTCTGGAGACTGAGTTGTAACCCAACCCATTGACTTCCTCACAGCTTTCTTCCAAGTAGAATAACGAATTTCACTTTCTAGAATTAGAAGGTAGGAAAAACACACATATGAAAGGTGGTTTGCTGAGATGTTCTAAGTACTCTACTTATGATCACTCAGTTTTCTTGTCATATTGTTGCACAACATTAAACTGGAGTGGGGCTTTACCAAGACTCAGATTCGGAAGCACATGGTTATTGGCAACTGCTAGTGACTGGAAGAGATGGCTTGCTTGGAAGTTGGAGTGAAGGACAAGGGAAATTCAGCAGGTTGAAGGGCGATCAGGAGACAGGATACCCGCTATGCACACCAGGCCACTCACAGGTGCTGATGAATTAGAAAGGGAAATCCCATTTGATCTGGTTTCTCTTTTGGGGGGAGCGGAAGGCTTAACACAGAGAAGAGGTATGCTATAATGTGGAAAGCCTAAAAGGAGACTTGGTTTTAGCCCAGTCAGAGGACTCAACAAATATTGATTTCTCATAGGATTCAATAGCATTCCTGTGAGATAGCCCTCCCCAACTCCCCTGGAACTTAGAAGCAGAATTTCTCTAAGGTCGAAACCCACAACAGGATGACTAAACAGAACTAAGCATCGATGCTGCACTTTTCCTGAGGTTGCCAAATCATGCATGGGGCCTGTTCTTCTCTCAAGCCTCCTGGCCTTTCCACAGCACCTGAAGTGTGCAACACCCAGGAGACAAAACTCAAGGATCCCTGGCTTCAGAAATCTCTTCACTGAATCACTTTTAGTCACCCCCCAACTTCACTGATACCTCAGGGTGTCAGCTGCCACAGTAAATTTTTATGGTTTTTGCCTACTTCTCCCAATACACTTGAGCCTTCTGAAGGGCAAGGACTTGGCCTTATTCATCTCTATATCCCCATGTTGTGACAGTCTCTGGACCGTAGTCGTCTCTAAGCAACTGTTTTCTAGAAGAATGAGTTATCTATACCTAGGTACCTGTGAGTGTAAGTGGGGCTGGTGAGAGGGAGGACAATTGATATAACTGATCTGCAGGCTAAAGCCTTCGACAACAGCAAAGATGGTTCTCCTTAGAAAACAGCAATCCTTGGCTCAAAACTTCTGTGTTTTAAGAGTGGGATTAATTTGGAAGCCATATACCTGCTCTGGATGTTATTTGCTTATTAAAAAGTTGATTAAAAGGTGGCGCCTGTGGCTTAGTGAGTAGGGCGCCGGCCCCATATACTGAGAGTGGTGGGTTTGAACCCGGCCCTGGCCAAAGTGCACAAAAATATAGCCGGGCACCTGTAGTCCCAGCTACTTGGGAGGCTGAGGCAGGAGAATTGCCTAAGCCGAAGAGCTGGAGGCTGCTGTGAGCTGTGACGCCACGGCACTGTACCCAGTGCAACAGCTTAAGACTCTGTCTCAAAAAAAAAAAAAAAAAGTTGATTATTTTTTCAAAAATAGAAAATTTTGAGGGTGGGCCTGGTCGCTCACGCCTGTAATTCTAACATTATGGGAGACAGAGGTGAAAGGATTATTTGAGGTCATCAGTTTAAGACCAACCTGAGAAAGAGTGAGACTCCATCTCTACTAAAAATAGAAAAATTAGAACCACATCATGGTGTACACCTGTAGTCCCTGTTACTCAGGAAGCTGAAGCAGGAGGATCACTTGAGCCCAGGAGTTTGAGGTTGCAGTGAGCTATGATGACATCATTGCACTCCACCCAGGGTAACAGAGTGAGACTCTGTCTCAAAAATAAAAATTAAAAAAAAAAAGAAAAAATTTTTGAACTTCATATTTTATGCAGTATTACAAAAATTAAAGATAATAGAATATCAGATTTTGAAAGACATTTCTAAAATGAAATTACTATGACTATAAATTACTAATATTAGAACTCATTTTCTTGTATATGGAAAGGAATGAGTAAAATTAAGAAACACTGGCATAGGCTCAGTGCCTGTAGCTTAGCAGCTAGGGTGCCAGCCACATACACCAGAGCTGGTGGGTTTGAACCCATCCTGTGCCTGCCAAACAACAATGACAATTACAAAAAAAAAAAAAAAAATTAGCTGGGCGTTGTGGCAGTTGCCTGTAGTACCAGCTACTTGCAAGGCTGAAGCAAGAGAATGGCTTAAGCCCAAGAGTCTGAGGTTGCTGTGAGCTGTGATGTCACAGTACTCTACCCAGGGCGACATCGTGAGACCCTGTCTCAAAAAAAAAAAAAAAAGAAAAGAAAAAGAAAAAAAAGAAACACTGGCATACTCTTCTAGAAAACTAAACAGAAATACATTTCAAAGGTTATTTCCCAATAGCTCAAGATACACTTTGATACTATTTTAGGTATGAGTTTCTAAAAAATTATAAAACCAAATTTAACATATAATACCTTATTTTTCTATTCACATGAATCCAGCCTGGGCCTGCCAAACGATAACTACAACCAAAAAAATAGCCGGGCGTTGTGGTGGGCGCCCGTAGTCCTAGCTACTTGGGAGGCTGAGGCAAGACTCTTGCAAAAACCAAGAGTCTGAGGTTGCTATGAGCTGTGACACCATGGCACTCTACCAAGGGCGACATAGTGAGACTCTGTCTCAAAAAAAAAAAAAAGTTTATTACTGTATTTAGTAAAGGGTTTAATTAGAGCTTATGGCTTAGCTTGTTAGGAAAATGAATTAGATATTTAATGCTCATTTACCTAACTTGTTATTGCCCTCATCAGGCACCTCTTGCTGTGCTTGTAAGTTATCAACTGTCAGCCCAGATCAACATGTCCTAAATCCAGGCCATTTGTACCAAAGGTGCTGGTATATACATTTAGGGATGGGTGGCTGATACATCTCCTTTCTCACTTTTAAGAAAGTGGCTGGGCACAGTGGCTCACACCTATAATCTTAGTACTATAGGAGGCCAAGGCAGGAGGACCCTTTGAGCTCAGGAGTTCGAGTAAGACCTTTGCTCAGGCTGGTTCTGAGATAAAAAATTAGCCGGGCATTGTGGCAGATGGCTGTAGTTCCAGTTACTTGGGAGGCTGAGGCAGGAGGATCACTTGAGTTGAGGAGTTGAGGTTGCTGCGAGCTAGGCTGATGGTCACGGCACTCTAGTGTGGGCAACAGAGTGAGTCTCTGTCTCTCCTTTTTTTTTTTTTGGAGATAGAGTCTCAACACTATGTCACCCTCGGTAGAGTGCCGTGGCATCACAGCTCATAGCAACTTCAAACTCTTGGGCTTAAGCAATTCTCTTGCTTCAGCCTCCCAAGTAGCTGGGACTACAGGTGCCTGCCACAATGCCTGGCTATTTTTTGTTCCAGCTGTCATTGTTGTTTAGCTGCTCCGGGCCGGGTTCGAACCTACCACCCTTGGTGTATGTGGCTGGCGCCGTAACCACTGTGCTATGGACACCCAGGTGAGTCTCTGTCTCTAAATAAAGAAGTAAATAAATGGGATATTCTAACCAGCTATAACTGACAGTAGCAATGTTACTGTCCTACAAAAGAACCATGAACAGTAGAAGTGAATGTTTTTAAACAATGATTTTAGAAGTTTTTAAAATAAAGAACTATTTCTTTTACTCACACTTACTCAGTATAGCCCAATATGCTTAGTGGTTGAATCTAAAACAGTAACATCTGCTATTTTACTTTGCTTCTTATAAATAAGCAGAAAGGTAAACTCCTTCACACTAAGGCACTTTTCACAGTATACCATTAAAAGTTTCATTCTTTAAATGTACCCTCAGCGTTGATCTGAGGTTCAAATCGCTCCATTGTGACAGCTGACAGATCCTCGGGTGCTAGACTCCAAACGCCGACTCCTTCTGCTGCCCCTGCTGCCATGGCAGCGCCCAGTGCAGTGGTTTCGGGCATCGAGGGCTTCACTGAGGGGAGAGAGCTACGTCAACATCTTTGCAGTTACATATGCCTAAAGAACTAGTTCTTCTGAAAGAAACATTACTCCGGGAGCTTAAAGGAATGAAGGCGTACTAACCTACTGGAATATACAGAATATCTGCTTGTAGCTGCATAAGAATTTTGTTGCTGGTCATTCCTCCATCTACCTGCAAATGACTGAGTGGAATCCCACAGTCGCGATTCATGGCATCCAAAATCTTAAATAAACCAATACAATTAACAGTATGAAAGTAGTTTACAATCATATCTCTAAAAACGGTAATCCTTCACTCAAAAAAATCTCAAGAGCTTCTGAGAACTTGTACCCCATGAATATATATAAATTAAAAATAAATAGGGAGGAAAAAGAGCTTCTAATAGTCTATAGAATAAAATTGAGACTTCTTATTCTTGTCTTCCAACCCCTCCTTGATCTGGTCACAGCCATCTTCTTTCTCCCTATACCTCTGCATCCCCTGGTAATCAGCAAAGCCAAACAACTCTATTTCACACTCTGTTTTTCTGCCTTGATTCCTATGTTTATGCCATTTTCTTTGCACCCAGGGTGTGGCAGAGAACAGGAACTTAGAAGCTAAGGACAGCTGAAGGGGGTGGGGCAGACTACTTACATTAGATTCATGTTTAGGCAGGTTGATTTGATTAACTACATTTTCAGTATTTAATACAGTTTAGGCATTAATATAAAATTTGTTTAAGAGTGATAAAAGTGAGCTAACCACAAGAAAACGGGCCCATATTTATTACCTCACGGGTTTGGAAACAAACAGCTTCTAATGCAGCAAAAGCAATATGACATTTATTGGTGAACTGAGTAAGTCCACAGATTATCCTAAAAATAAACACAAAGATTTTCAGATTAGAGTGGCATAAACAAATCATCAATCTTAAATTATGGAAAGGTGAAATTTGGTAGACAGAAAAGTCTAGGAAAAGAAAACTGGACAAAATCATTAAGTAACTCATAAAGTCCTGAGTGTTCACAATTCTGTATTCACAAATGAAAAAGTTCACAATCTATCTATATAAATGACCTTAACATAAAACCAAAGCAGCACTCAATAGTCATTTAGATCAGTGGTTCTCAACCTGTGGGTTAAGACCCACAGGAACTGTATTAAAGGGTTCCGGCTTTAGGAAGGTTGTGAACCACTGATGTACATGATGCCCCTTTGTTATGCAACTTAATAGACACCTTAAAGATAAAAGATAAAAGCACTAACATGAAAATGAATATGGCAGGGCTTATTGTCAGCTGATTCGAAACTTCTTAGAACTTAAAGGTTCTGAAATTATATTAGAAGTTTTCTCAACACTTTCAAATCATTTGCAAATACATAAGAAATGAATTCATTATTAACTACTTTAGTGAATAAATCAAGACCTCAAGAAACATGAAATTTTCAATACTCACCCTCTTGCACTGGGCTCCCAATAAGGGGCATACAATCCTGAAAATGCTGGGACGAAGTAGCAGCCATAAGAAGTACCTGCTTCTTTAGCAAGTTTTTCTAACATTAAAAAAAAAAAGGAAAAACAAAAATCACACTAATACTCTATTTTACTAAATAAACATACCTATTTTAAAATTAGGACAGGGATTTTAGTTTCTGATTTCATTGGTAGAACAAAATGTTACTAATTATAGTATTATGCCAGGAGCAACAAAAACAAGTTTCCCCACATTGAACACCCTCACTCAAATATAACCTAGCTCAAGAAATAAACTGCATTCAATTCTTTAGGTATTTTATGTCATTTCTCTTATTTTAGTTTTCTTTTTTTGTTGTTGAGACAGTTTTCTTTCTTTCTTTTTTTTTTTTTTTTTGTGGCATGGCGTCACAGCTCACGCCAATCTAAAACTCTGGGTATTAAGAGATTCTCTTGCCTCACCCTCCCAATTAGCAGAGACTATAGGTTCCCGCCATAATGCCTGGATTTTTTTTTTTTTTTTTTTGTAGTTGTTATCGTTGTTTAGCTGGCCCGGGCTGAGTTCGAACCCATAAGTCTTGGTGTAGGTGGCTGGCGCTCTAACCACTGAGCTATGGGTGCTGAGCCCATTTCTCTTATTGTTAAGGTTGTTGACTAGAAGATGAAAAAGTGGTCTCTAGTGTGCCCAAATCAGACACATATATCTGACTGTCTCACCTTCTGGCAAAGTTAAACAAGTGGATAAAAGAGTGAGTAGTTAAGTTCAAACTAATTTTCTATAGACTGAAAATAGCCATATTAATTCTTAAATTTAAGATACCAGAGTTTTAATGCTCACTCTAATCTAGGACTTAAAGCTCTTTCTCATCAGATAAATTTAACTAGCACACTTCACATGCAGATTCTGGCAATCTCCAGTGTTCAATTTTACACTTGGGTAATTTTTATGTCCTACCTTGCCAGTTTATTAATAACCACCACTAATTATGTCAATTCATTGTTTTATAAATCTTCATGAAATAGTCTTCTCTATATAAGTCAAACTCAAAATAGGGATCCATTTAATATATGGATCACATTCAGAGCAAAGAATAAGTAGTTATAGATTGCAAAGATAAAATATTGAAATGTTTCATTCTTCAGATTTCCTAAACCTTTGTTAGAGCATACTCACCAATTTCTTCTGAAGTCTTTATAATTCCAAGATTGTCTCTTAGCCAGCGAATAACAGCACCAGCTATAGCTACAGAACCCTAAAGGAAAAACAAAGGAATCCAAGATGGAATATATGTTACTACCACTAAAGGATTTTATCATGTATATTCTCTGTGTATGACATAACCAGATGTATAAAATTCAAATAATTTCAATTTTGGGACTCCTACAAATATGATAGACCTTCTAATATAAACATAGCTTTACCTAGGTCACTAATAAAAGTTTTTCATGGGATAGATAAAAGATGTGAGTCCTCCAACACACTCTCGGACCTGTCCCCATAGGTGGACATTGATCATTTGAACACACTGCTTCTTGTACAATTTTTCTATCTGTTGCAAAAGTTACTGGGGTATATTATCACTTAAAATATACACCCAGCTTATCAACAAATTTCTTGGGAGAGGCTACATTAAAAGTTTTTTCAAGTCCATATCCCATATCTAACAGTATAGTAAATCAGGCAAAGAAAAAATCAGCAAAAAACTCCAGCTACTAAGTAATTTTGCTTTAAAACGAAATCACCAAGGGATCGCACAGTATATTGCAAATGTGTTTCAGAGTCAGATAAACTGGGTTCTAGTACTTAATTGCTATTTGATTTCAGGAAACTTACTTAGGCTTTCTGAGCCTCCATTTCTTCACCTATAATGATAGTGACTAGAACAATATTTACACAAATAAAATTCTCAGAGGCTCAATATGAGAACATATGGGAAAGCTCTTACTAAATGTAAATATTAACTCCATTGATTTTTAAGTGTTAAAAAAGTATCAGTCATATTCTGTAGACCAATGAATGGGTAAAATGTGATATGTTCACACAATGGAATATTATTTGGCCGTGAAAAGGAATGGTTATACATGCTACAACATGGCTAAGTATTGAAAGTATTATGCAAAGTGAAAGAAGCCAGTCACAAAGACCATATATTGTATTGTTCCATTTATATGAAACAGCTAGAACAGGTGAAACCATAGCCACTGAAAGTAGATTAGTGGCTGCCTACGGCTGGTAGGGGAAGGTTATGGACTTTTTCTTTAGGGTGACGATAATGTTCTAAAGTTAGAATGTGGTTATGGCTGTAAAAATTTGTTAATATAATATCCTACAAATCACTGAACTGTATACTTTAAAAGGGTAAATTGTACGATATATGAACCATATCTCGATGAAGGTTTTTTTCTTTTTTTGAGACAGAGACTTACTATGTCGTCCTTGGTAGAGTGCTGCGGTGTCACAGATCACAGCAACCTCTACAGGTGCCCACTACAACTCCCGGCTATCATTGAAGCTATTATAAAAGACCCCGAGAGCAAATATAGTATCAGCATAAGCCATTAGGAATTCCAAATTTTTTTTTGGCTCTGATGTTTCATTTCTCTATATTATTAATGTAAATTATTTCCACTGAGTCACCCCAAACCACAAGTCAGGTGATATTAAATATAGGAATCCATCTCCAGTTCTATTAACTGAATTACAAATGGTCAAGTCTTAAAAAAAATAAACAAAAAACCTCCAAAACCAAAAAACAAAAATAACCCCCAAATGGTCAAGTCTTCTTGCTGTTGTTAGTTGTCAGGACATAAACAATGGATGGAATGAATGTGCTGGATACATGCCATCATTCACAGTGATGTCTATGGAAAGAAGTTACTATATGTTGCTGCAAAGCTGCAGAATGCCACAAGTGTTCTATTTATAAAGTGACTTTTTAATGACAAAAATATTTGAGCAACAGATTTGACACAGCTGTGCAAATATAACAAGGCTTTAAAAACTACAAAAGCAACAAATAAAATAGTCCCTTACAATGGACTACAACCTATCTTATCTCTCCAGCCCCCCAAAAGAAATTCTTTTCTTTTTTTGAGACAGTCTTAAGCTGTCGCAATGGGTAGAGTGCCATGGTGTTACAGCTCACAGCAACCTTAAACTCTTGGGCTTAAGAGATTCTCCTGCTTCGGCCTCTCATGTAGCTGAGACTACAGGCGCCTGCCACAACACCTGGCTATTTTTTTTGTTGCAGTTGTCATTGTTGTTTTAGCTGGCCCAGGCCGGGTCTGAACCCGTCAGCCTCAGTGTATGTGGCTGGCACTCTACCCACTGAACTATGGGCGGCACTCTTCCCCCCCCAGAAAGAAATTCTTGGGCAGCTCCTGTGGCTCAGTGAGTAAGGCGCCAGCTCCATATACTGAGGGTGGCGGGCTCAAACCCGGCCCCAGTCAAACTGCAACAAAAAAATAGCCGGGCACTGTGGTGGGCGCCTGTTGTCGGGGCTACTCGGGAGGCTGAGGCAAGAGAATCTCCTAAGCCCAAGAGCTGGAGATTGCTGTGAGCTGTGATGTCACAGCACTGTACTGAGTGGGACAAAGTAAGACTCTGTCTCTAAAAAAAATAAAATAAATTCTTAATACCCTTTCTAACTTTGATATGTTTACATATTTAGGTGCTGAGTTTCAGGAAAAGTAAATATGTTTTTGGTTTAGAGACACTGAAGAACCTTACTCTCAAATTTCCTCTGGAAACAGACAATTCTGAGATAGTAGCTGCCAAACACTAGTGAATGTATAAGTTTCTAAACCAGTGCTTCCAATAGAAGTATGTGAGCCCTGTACGTAATTTAAAGTTTTGCTATGTTGAAAAAGTAAAAAGAAGGCCAGGAATGGTGGATTGCCTGAGCTCAGGAGTTTGAGACCAGCCTGAGCAAGAGTGAGACCCCATTTCTAAAAATAGCCGGGCATTGTGGCAGGCGCCTGTAGTCCCAGCTACTCGGGAGGCTGAGGCAAGAGGATTGCTTGTGCCTAAGAGTTTAAGGTTGCTTTGAGCTGTGACACGACAGCACTCTATCCTGGGGTGACAGAGTAAGACTGTTTAAAAAAAAAAAAAAAAAGTAAAAAGAAACAGGTAAAATTAATCATATATATATTTTTTTTTTTTTTTGCAGTTTTTGGCTGGGGCTGGGTTTGAACCCGCCACCTCCAGCATATGGGGCCGGCGCCCCACTCCTTTGAGCCACAGGCGCCACCCAAATTAATTATATTTTATTTAACCCAATATATTAAAAATATTATCTCAACATATAATCATGGCTCGGTGCCCGTAGGACAGTGGTTATGGCACTGGTCACATGCACTGAGGTTGGTAGGTTGCAACCTGGCCCGGGCCAGCTAAACAAGGACAAGTGCAAAAAAAAAAAAAAAAAAATAGCCATGTGTTGTGGCAGGTGCCTGTAGCCCCAGCTACTTGGGAGGCTAAGGTAAGAGAATCACTTAAGCCCAAGAGTTTGAGGTTTCTGTGAGTTGTGATCCCACGGCACTATAACCAGGGCAATGTAGTGAGACTCTGCTTCGGGGGAGAAAAAAAAAAAAAAAAAAAAGAAAAGAAAATATATATATGTGTTTGTGTGTGTGTATAAAACATCAATATTAAAAGTATTGGGTATTTTGCACTGAGTTTTAAAAATTTGTATATATTTTCCTCTGATAGCACACTTCAGACTAGCCACATTTCCAGTGCTTGATGGCTGCACATGGCTAGTGCTGACCCTACTGGGTAGCACAGTTCTAAACCTAATTGGAAAACACAGATGTCTCCTCTTACACACTCAAAAGACACTGTCTCTAAATGGCATTTAACCAAGAGATACATTTATTTTCAACAGTTTTGGGTGAGTAGAGCTAAACTATTAATTTTAAGAAGCCACTGTGCTAGAAGTCTAGGAGAGTGATCTTACGGTTATCAGCCAAAATTTCTACTTTGGGAAAAACCAAACAAATGCTGATATACCTCATTTCATTGAAAAGGGCAGGATTCTACATGTGTAGACTACATTTTTAAGTAGCAGCAATCTGGTTTTAGTAAAGGAAAATTAAGGTTTGAGAATTAGCACTAGATTAAAATAAAAGAAAAAATACAGAGCCATAGTCAAGGCTCCAGAGAGAATTATTTTCTATTTTGTCATCAGGACTATACCAGAGTGTTTTGTTGTGACTGAAGAAATAAATCTAATATACTAAAACAAAAGGAACTAAAACAAAAAAAACACTTCTCTGGTGGTGCCGGTAGCTCAGTGGGTAGGGCGCTAGCCACATACACCCAAGTTGGTGGGTTGGAACCCTGCCCAGACCAGCTAAACAACAACAACAACTGCAACCAAAAAACAGCCGGGAGTTGTGGCAGGTGCCTGTAATCCCAGCTACTCAGGAGGCTGAGGCAAGAGAATTGCTTAAGCCCAAGAGTTTGAGGTTGCTGTGAGCTGTGACACCACAGCACTCTACCAGGACGACACAGGGAGAACTCAACCCCCCCCCCCAAAAAAAAAACAACAGAAAAACACTTCTCTGCAAGAAATATATAATTTTGGCATCACATATAATACATAAAGAAATTAATTAAAATGAGAGAAACCTCCAAATTCAAAAAAGATATGTGGTCTTCTGAATTCAGAGGCAAGAGATAAAATACAAGGTAGAACAATGCCTTAAAGCTGGACAGGAAAATAATTCAGGAACAGAAACCTAAAATGATAGATAGAAGGTGACTATTTATTAAGTTCCCATAAATTACATCCTAAATATAAAGTTCTGATGTTTTAATGTATCATCTACAAATATGGATTAGCCCTTCCACTCTAAGGAAGATACAATGGACATGAGATGGTATAAAGAAGAGTAAATTAAATGGTAATAGAACAAGAGAAATAAATTATTTAAAAACTAGACATATAGTCTGGAAAGTAAAAGGCTAAGAAATAAGCCACAGGGAGACTGAATTAAGAATAATCAAGTCGATCTGATATAATGTCATGGCAGACAAATATACTTTTCCTCAAACCCCCCTTGACATGAATACCACTGCCACAAACAGTAAAAATATAAAATAGGATAGTTCATGACACAATGGAGTTGTATCTTACAAGGCAGTTAGGGTTAAAAATGGTGAGTATAAAGAAAAGTCATGTTTAAAATTAAGATTATCCTTATATTGCTTAAAATCATCTATTAGGCTTAGTAAATATAGTTTGGTATATTCTAAGTAGTAGAATATATTAGTATATTCTATAGTACCATGTATCTCTACATATATAATTTATCCTATAGTTAATTTGTATATGTTAGATTACAAATGCAAAGTCAAACTCCATTTTTAACTGAGTAGAAAAAGGGAACACAGAGTTGAGTTGGGGTCACATTATTTTGGAAATGTAATATATTTCATTAATACTTTAGCAATAAATTAGAGAATTAAAATTTAAAGTGTTAATTGTTCAGAGGTACACTTTTCCAGAAAGCATATTATAAAAGTCCATAAACCAAGTTAGTAAGCTGTCACAGACAGACTTTTAATTAAGGTGGCTCCTGTGATCCCCACCTCCTGGTGTTCATACTTTTGCATAATTTCCTCCCTTGAGTATGGTGAGACCTGTGACTTTCTTCTAACCGATAATACACATCAAAAGTGACAGGATGTAGGTGATGATGTATATGTGATTATGTTACATAAGATCATTGTGGCTGTCTGACTGGACATTCTTCCTCCATTGCTAACTTTAAGCCAAGGGTCATGTTGGGGGCCCCCAAGTGGCAAGGAATTGCTAGTAGCCCCTAAGTGCTGAGAGCGGTCACTGTTTGACAGTAAGAAATCGAAGTCCTCAGTCCCACAACCACAAGGAATTGAATTCTTTGGAAGCAAATTAAACTCCAGACAAGAATGCAGTTTCAGCTAACATCTTGACTGCAGCTTTGTAAGACTCTGAGCAGAATACCCAGCTAAGCTCTGCCTGGACTCCAGACCCAAGGAAATTGAGAGGTAATAAATAGGTGTTGTTTTAAGCCACTTAAGTTTGCGATACTATTGTTATACTGCAATAGACAACTAGTATATAGGCTTACACCTAAAATGCAGTTATCTAGCTCAAGACAGATGAAAAAACTCAAAAAAGGTAATCTTAACACTATAATCATAAATCATACTAAGGAAGAGATGGAGGAAGCAACATTTAAAGAAACCGATGGGGCGATATATAGGAACACTATTTAAAGCTCATACTTAAAAAGAAAAAAATGCTGAAATGAAATAAACAATTAAAACAAATGGCATAACATAGGAGTCAGCATTCAGACATTGTTCATGGACTGTCTGTTATCTGCCAGCCTGCTGGGATAGAGTGGTAAACAAGATGGATAAGTATCATGGTCCAAGGAAACCTGTAACCCAGTGACAGAATACAGAACATGGAAGTCTCAAATCCTAAGGAAACTCAAGTTCACACTCACATTACAGGCTCTCAAAAGGATTTTTTACTTTGTGAAACAGTACTTACAAAAAGAAGAACAAAGAGAGGGAGAGGTATGGCTTTGGGAAGATAGTGTATTACTAACAAGACAATGGAGAGGAGGTGGGAGAACTTAACTGCTCTAATTGTGCACTAGTCTCTTCCACCACTGAGAAGCATTTTCTAACTAGAAAGGCTGAGACAAATCTAAGCAATTTCATATGAGTTGAAGTCATAGAACAACGTGAGGATCACGTGCTGCCACTTCTTTTTATGTATAATGAAATTGAGAATTCAGAGACCTTAAAATACAAGGCCTTGCCTTACCTGCCAGGAGCTTGGGAGTGGGGGAAAAATTATCTTGGCCATGAAAAAGAAGATGTGGATGTCTACATCAACAGAGATAGTGAGTTTATACTTCTAATATTCCTTTTGTTCTAAACACAGAGTATAATAGACCAAATAAAAAAAGAGAAGATTAAAACAACACATGCTGATTCAAATACAAAATATTATCTGAGGGGACAGAAATGGAAATGGATAACCAAGTGGGACTAACGCCACAAGTGTTATGGATTCTGATTTATTTTTCTGTATGTGTCAGGGAGTAGGAGTGGTGGCTGGGAACTTGTTCCTCCAGAGGAATGGGGTCTAAAATGCTTTGTGCAAGACAGGGAACAGAATCGGGCTCAGTGCTTGAAGCCAGGGAGGAGGTGGTACTCTCCTATATGTGTGGAGATGCTGGAAAAACAAGCAACCGGCTACTTGCTGACTAAGGCTACAGCTAAACGGAAGATGAGGCTGGAAGTGAAAATTCTAAACTGCTTAAAGAAATCTACTATTAAGAAACTTAACACCTGGAATAGAATTCATTTCACTCTGAAAAAGACTTTAAAATAAGTATGCTGAATGCATTCAAAGAGATAAATGAAGGCATTACTTCCATTAAAAACAAATGAACTGCTATGAAACCGTGAATCGAAAGAAAACAAAGAAACAATTGGGTGGATGTAAAAAAGAACTGAATAAAAATCCCAGAAATAAAAATATTGAATGAAATAAAAATGTAATAGATGGGATAAACTCAAGTCTAGACAGCTGAAGAGTAAATTAGCGTTCCCATACACCGCTGGTGGGAATGTCAACCGTGAAAAACAATTTGCATTGTCTACTCAGAGTGAAGATACACACAATTTATGACCTAGAAATTTTACTCCTACAGAAAAGGTGCACACATTTACATCAAGAGACACATACAAAAATGTTCGTAGTAGCATTTTTCATGACAGTCAAATACTGAAAACAACTCGAATGTCATCAAGTTGAATAAATACTAAAATGTGGTGATCTCATGTGGCAATGAGAAGGGATGAGAAACAGCTATATCTAAGTGGATGGATGAATCTCACAAACAAAATGTTGAGTGAAAGAAGCCAGATCAAGGAATATATAGTGTGACTCAGATATACATGTGTGTGCTCTTTCTTTCTATTTTGTATTTTAATATAAAATATTAAAAACCTGCAAGATTAAACTCTGGTGTTTAAGGTTGCACATTTAAGTGTTAGAGCTATAAAGAAAAGTAAGGAAGTGCTTATGATAAAAATTAGAGTGGTGTTTATCTCAGGGGGCAGGGAGGAGGTTTCATTGGCTGGGGCAGAGTGGTTCTTGACCTGGGTACAAGTTACATGGGGCTTCTCTTTATAATAATGCATCAAGTTGAACATTGATATTTAATGTATTTTTCTATATGTGTCATATATTTCACAATGCAAGAAAAGTGTTTTTACGTTATGTTTGTTTTAAAGAGAGAGTTTGGAAATGGAAGGTAGATACTGAGAAACTCACCAGGGATGCAGCACAGAGAAACAAAGAGATTTTAAAAAGATATAAAAGGGCAGTTAAGAGACATGGAGGATGGGTTGAAAGGTTCCAATATTCATCCAATAGCAATTCCAGAAGAGGATGGAGGTAATGGTAGAGGAGCAATATTTGAAGAGATAATTGCTGAGAATTTTCCAGATCTGAAGATAGACTTGGATCCAAGTACCTAACAGGATAAATAAAAATAAATCCAAACCCAGGCACATTATAGCAAAACTACAGAGCATCAATGATAAAGAGATAATGTTAAATACTCCCAGACAATAACCCAGATCATCTACAAAGGAACCACATTTAGAATGACAGCAGAGGTCTCATTAGCATCAAAAGTGGCTAACAGGGTGGTTAGGCATGATGGCTCACACCTGTAACCCTAGCACTCTGGGGAGGCTGAGGTGGGTGGATTGCTTGAGCTCACAGAGTTTGAGACCAGCCTGAGCATAGAGCAAGACCTGGTCTCTAAAAACAGCTGGGCACTGTAGCAGGTGCCTGTAGTCCCAGCTACTTGGGAGGCTGAGCCAAGAGAATTGCTTAAGCCCAAGAGGTTGAGGTTGCTGTGAGCTGTGATGCTACAGCACTCTTATCTGGGATGACAGAGTGAGACTCTTTTTCAAAAAAAAAAAAAAAAAAAGTTATATATATGTACATAGTTAATAATATCTTAAAAATGTAATGGTACCCACAAAAGACTTAAAATCACAAAAATAAAAAAGAATAGAAATGCATTTTATTGCTTTCAAATCAGCAGAGAGAAAAAAATGACAAAAAGGCTAAAGATGAGTTAGCTATGGTTTTGGGTTTTAAAGAGGGTAGAAAGTAAAAGTTTAAAACCTCTGACTTCTAAGCTTAACAATGATTTGTCATATTAAAGACAAGTTTTTATTTATTTATTATTATTTTTGTTTTGTTTTGGTTTGATTTGTTTTTTTTGAGACAGAGTCTCACTATGTTGCCCTTGGTAGAGTGCAGCTCACAGCAACCTACAACTTTCGGGCTTAAGCGATTCTTTTGCCTCAGCCTCCCAAGTAGCTGGGACTATAAGCGCCAGCCAGGACGCCTGGCTATTTTTCGTTGCAATTGTCATTGTTTAGCTGGCCTGGGCTGTGTTTGAACCCCCCACCCTCCAACTGATGTCCATATGCTGGCGCCATAACCAAGCCGAAAGACAACTTTTTTTTTTTTTTTGAGACAGAGTCTCACTATGTCACCCCAGGTAGAGTGCTATGAGCGTCACAGCTCACAGCAACCTCCAACGCTTGGGCTTAAGTGATTCTCTTGCCTCAACCTCCCAAGTAGCTGGGACTACAGGCGCCTACCACAATGCCCAGTTATTTTTTGGTGGTAGTTGTCATTGTTGTTTGGCAGGCCTGGGCTGGATTCAAACCTGCCAGCCCCGGTGTATGTGGCTAACGCCCTAGCCGCTGAGCTATAGGCGCCAAGCCTAAAGACAACATTATTAAATATACACTGTGTAAGCACTTAAAATAGGAATTAGTATGACCAAATGGAATTAGCATGAATTTATTGAGAAGTTTTACCAGTCTAGTATTATTCCCCACCCTCTACTTTTAGTTTAACTTTTAAAAATGTTTTTTAAATGTTTGTTAATTGCAAAATAAATTAAGAAAACAATTTAAACAATAAAAAAGAAAAAAACTACTACATTAATGTATTTATGTATATGTGTGCTGCTGCTGTTGCTGCTAAGAATGCTAGGTTAGCAGACAAAGGAAGGGAAATGTTCCAGATGCAGTGAAAACAACACTGGACTCGGGAGACTTCAGCACTGAATTTCTAGACTTAGAAGGAAAGAAATGGTACCATGGATGGCCTAGGCATCAAGACTTTGATGTCTAATAACCTGGATCTGCTACTGACTGTTGTCAAAAGTTACCTTGGCCAAGTGACTCTAATTGCACGTCTCTCATTTCAGACTCCGTAGGTGTAAAATGAGGGGATAGGAGAGTGTCACTAAATATGTTGTCATATGATCTAATGTTCCTCTCTCAGCTTTAAAATTCTATTAATTGAACAAAAATCATAAAGCATATGCTTGTTAAATCTCCAGATGAGACAAATCTGGAAGAATAATAAAGAGTGAAGATAAATTCAGGCCACATAAGAATAGCTTAAAATCACTATCATGAAATTAAACAAGGGAAGAAACAAAGACTTGAATTTAGATTAATAAAAAAATCTCCTGCACAAACACAGAATGAAATGCACTTGGTACATTGCTATCAGTGAGTAAGCTGATATGGCTACTACGCCTATGAGTAGGGCGCCAGCCCCATATACCGAGGGTGGCAGGTTCGAACCTGGCCCCGGCCAAACTACAAAACAAAAAAATAGCTGGATGTTGTGGCAGGTGCCTGTAGTCCCAGCTCCTCGGGAGGCTGAGGCAAGAGAATTGCCTAAGCCCAGGAAATGGAGGTTACTGTGAGCTGTGCCACCATGGCACTCTACCGAGGGTGATAAAGTGAAACTATGCCTCAAAAAAAAAGAAAAAGAGCTAGGTTTTTTAGCATATATTTCCAGGGCCAATAATATGAAGAGGTTATTAGTCTAAATTAATGAACTCTCAGGTTAGAGTAGCAGAAGCAGTGCTTATGGAAGAAGAGGCACAGATCACACTTGATTGAGTACACATCAGATTACATGTAGAATATTATATTCCAGACTCGGTGCTTATAGCTCAGCAGCTAGGACACCAGCCACATACACCAGAGTGGGCGGGTTCTAATCCAGCCTGGGCCTGCTAGGCCTAGGACAATGACAATTACAAGCAAAAAATAGCTGGGCGGTGTGGTGGGCGCCTGTAGTCCCAGCTACCTGGGAGGCTGAGGTAAGAGAATTGCTTAAGCCCAAGAGGTTGAGGTTGCTGTGAGCTGTGACGCCATCGCACTCTACCAAGGGTGACATAATGAAACTCTGTCTCAAAAAAAAAAAAAATAATAATAATAATATGCCATTCTGGAAGATGATGATGAATTGCAATGCACTTAACAAAGGGAGTTTAGAATTATTTAACATATCTAGAAACCATGTGAGATCGGGGCACTGGGCCAGTTTACCCTGGAGGAGGAAGACACAGACAAACTGATATAACTGTCTCCCAGTGTTTGAATGTTCTTAACATCTAATTTAGGTCCAATACCAGAGGTGTTCTTAGGAAGTAGTTCTGGGTGCTATCTTCAAATAGAAATTGGAAGGCTTCAAACAGAAATTGGAATGGAGATAAGAAAAGGCTTTTCATTTTGGGAGGGAAGTTGAGACCAGATGACCCCTATACCTGAGGCCCTTTCCAGGTCTAAAGCACGTATAATTTTTAACTACTAATTGTTTGCTGGGTAAGGAAAAAAGAAAGCCTCTTATTATTAATTATTATAGGTAACACTTATTAAGTGTAGATTATCCTATGTGCCTAGTGTTACTAAGCATTCTCCATAGGATGAAAATAGAGGGGCAGGGATAGGTTTGTAGGATGTTAAGTTCTAAGAAGTATTAAGATACTTTTAGCACATAGAACATGTTTTCATAAATGCTTCTAGCCATAGAAAAGGGGGCTGGAGGAAGAGAGCGATTACAGTGTTTATGGATGGGGCACTAAAATAAACTATTCTTCTTCATGCTCTAAGCATGATAACCAATAAATACTTTAATCATAACTAGAACTCCCAAACTTGTAATCAAATTATTGTCAGGTACTCCAGAAAATGAGCCTCAGTAAGTTTTTGAATCTATTATACACTCGTACATTACAAATCAGCCATTTCAAAATTAATCATAACAAATGTATCTGCTTTGACAAAAAGAGCTCTGATTCTTAGATTTTATAAATTGTTTCTTTTGTTCCTGATACCAACTTATCACATCCTATAAACTTAGAGTGACACATTCCTACAAATATGTTTGAAACAAATGTTTCCCATGATAAATTGCATAAATCTCCTCACTTTCTTTTCCATAACAAAATGTAAATAAAATTTATTTTTATGGGGAGACAAGACAATTTTAATTGTTCTGTCTTTTTGCACTCAGGGCCCCTTTGGAACACTGGGGCATTTTAGTTAAAAAAAAAAAAAAAAAAGCACAGAATTTCAAAATAAAAGAAATGTTAGAGAGCAAGTCTATCCTTCATTAAACTTTATAAAGATAAAAAGCCTTATATTGCAGAGTAGTCAAGTACTAGGCCCAACGTGAAACAATTAATTGGTATAAGAATGGAGGAACCACTATAATCAAGGTTTCCTTGGAGTCCTGGCTCCCAGCTCAGTCCCAGGTTCATTGCACGCAATCAGGTGCCAACAACAATATGAAATGTTTGGAGTCCTCTATATTAAGATTTACCAGAAAAGATGTTATAAAACACTATAATTTTCATTAGCTTTGAATGCTTTTTATATTCTCCATATTGATGGAAAAGAACTTACTTCCAATGCATAAAATACTGGCTTGTCTCTGCCAAGTTTGTAAGCCACCGTGGTGAGAAGGCCATGCTCAGAAAATACACACTGTAGGAAAGAAAAAAGTTTTCAGTGGTGGAGAAAATGAAAAGGAAGTATGGAAATATTTTTTAAAACTACAGTGACACAGGCACCAAATAATTCAAACCAATTTAAAAAATAAATCTTAACAGTCAAAATGATCAGAAGTAAGAGCCCATTTAAGCTGCACAAAGTTTATTCCTTATTCCAAATTAGATGTCCATTAACAAAGTCCCAGTACAAATTACACAATCAAATACATACATACAAACTTCAAAGAACTTAAAATGGTTCTTACCAGAACAATTCAAATTTTTATTGAGTTCTAAATTAAACCCTCATAAAGATTAAAAGTTGAAGACTAAAAAGTAACTTAATAGCAAATTATGCTATAGCATTATTTATATGAAATTAAAGACTTACATTAATCTTTTAATTTAGGAAAACTAACCTTATGGCCTGTATTACACAGTAAGAAACATCCTGTTCCATACCTATAGTTGGGGAGAAAATGACAATTTTATTGAAAGCAAATGATAAAACATTAATGATGCTGACGTATAGTTTAGCACAATACAAGTCATTAAAGTTTTAGAAAAGTTCAGAAATTTAAAAAATACCATATGCCTTTTATGGGATAACAGTTTAAAAGATCAGTCTAGAAGAAAAGGCACTTAGTGTAATCTTAATGGAAAAAATGCAGGCATAGTATTTAGCATTTTGTCAGTCATAGCCCAGGGCTGTGTTCATAAAATACCACTTAATTACAACAGATGCTATGTCCGGTCATAGTTGTTACTCCTAATCTGCGTGGAGTGAAGCACCATGACTAACAGTCATTCACCAATGCAGTTGGCCAGCTTAGCTCTATCATTAGTACAGTCATAAACTGAGAAACTTCTGGCAGGGTGAGGAGGCTAGGTGCAGTGTGACCAGAGTTATCTGAAAGAGGAAGCTTATTTAAGCTTACCTTTCTCATTCTCTCTGCCAGATAGAGCATTACAACAGTGGTAGGGTAATCAGAGGCAGGATGGAATGTGGCCCACAGGGAAGAATTGAATTTATTTTGTGGCAGCCTTATCAGTATGAACTTTGGACTCTGCAACAAGTCTGGCACTTGGACATTCATGGGTAGTTTTGATTTGTGCCAAGCAGATAGCAGCCCAAACTGACATCAGTAAGAGTCACACAGAAACAGTTTTAAACTGAGTTGGGATAACAAGGTTGCTAGGGTCACTCTTGGCTCTGCCAGAGCTTGGGATTCCCTCCTCGCAGGCCTTGCTGTTCTAACTGTGCTAGTGACATTCTAGCAAGTGGGAAAAGGGAGCGTGCTCAAGCAGGGGCTGACAGAGGATCCCAGAATAAGCTACTACCAGTCAGCATTAAGTCAACAGATCCTACCAGCTGAATATTTCTTGCAAACACACACCAAGGGCGATTTTTTCCCCTGATAAACAGTTTTTTAGGCACCATTGTTCTGAGTAAGGATTGGCCCAAGATATTCTTTTTTTTTTTTTTTTTGGTTTGAACCCGCCACCTCTGGCATATGGGGCCCGGCGCTCTACTCCTCTGAGCCACAGGCGCCGCCCAGCCCAAGATATTCTATCTCTTCTCACCCAACTGTATCCTTAGCCAGCTCAATGAACAGGTGACATATTCAGGGAGTATGGGACTAATGAATACCTAAGTTGTAAAGACATTTGCCAAATAACGTTTAGGTACAGGTAATAAGTTTATAAAGGAAAACAAATAAATCACTAAACCTTTTTACTGCCACATGCTGAAAAAGCTAGGTATTTCAAGTTAATCTCTCTCTGTTTTTTTTTTTTTTTGGAGACAGTCACACTTATTAACCCTTGGTAGAGTACTGTGGTGTCACAGCTCACAGCAACCTCCAAATCCTTAGGCGTAGGCAATTCTCTTGCCTCAGCCTCCTGAGTAGCTGGGATTATAGGTGCCCGCCACAATGCCTGGCTATTTTTTTTGTTGCAGTTTGGCTGGTGCTGGATTTGAAGCCACCACCCTCAGTATATGGGGCCGGCGCCTTACCCACTGAGCCACAGGCGCCGCCCAATCTTTTTTTTTTTTTAAATTGAGACAGAGTCTCACTATATTGCCCTTGGTAAAGTGCCATAGCATCACAGCTCACAGCAAGTGAGTCTTGGGCTTAAGTGATTCTCTCACCTCAGCCTCCCAAGTAGCTAGGACTACAGGCACCCATCACAACGACTGGCTGTTTTTGTTGTTGTTGTTGTCATTGCAATTATCCTTGTTGTTTAGCAGGCCCAGGCTGGGTTCAAACTTGTCAGCCCCAGTTTATGTGGCCGGCCACTGAGCTATAGGCACTGAGCCAAGTTAATCTCTTTTAATAAATATTCATAAAAATAGAAGTTAGTTACCTGTTTCATGATTTTTATTTTTTTGTTTCATGATCTTTTTTTTTTTGAGAGTCTCACTATATCACCCTCGGTAGAGTGCCGTAGCGTCACAGCTCACAGCAACCTCAAACTCTTGGGCTTAAGAGATTCTCTTGCCTCAGCCTCCCAAGTAGCTGGGACTACAGACGCCCACCACAATGCCCAGCTATTTTTTGGTTGCAGTTGTCATTGTTGTTTTTAGCAGGCCTGGACCAGGTTTGAACCCGCCAGCCCCAGTATATGTGGCTGGAGCCCTAACCACTGAACCATGGGTGCCAAGTCATGTTTCATGATTTTTAAAGGAGAAATCTGTACCTATTTAGCACCCATATAATCATTCCTATACTGATTGGTTGTGTACAAGTCCTAAGGTACAAAATTAATAGGAAGGCTCATGGCAATTAATAAAAGTGAAAGCTTAAGTTAGCAAACTTAATAAACAGTTAATGAATATTATCAATGTATGGACAGACTTCTTTGTAATGTCTTCCTGGCAGGAGGAAAGAAGGAAAATAATCTAGTTTTCTATCTTCTTTCTCTTGACTTCTGATTCAGCAGCCTGAAACTCAGATTCAAAGAACGTTTCCAGACGCGTACTGAATCAAGTGCTCCTGATCACAACCTCAGACTGCATGACTTGCAAAGAATTTTCATATCCTCCTCCCCTCAAAATTCTCACACATACAAATGTCACACTCTTGCATTAGCTGACCCTGCTAGACTATAAGAAAGTTTAATCTAGAAATGTTAGATGTCCCATTATTCACAAAAAAGAACTTCGCCATGGTAGATAAAATGGATGAGAAAATTAGGAAATACCCAAGAAAAGAACAATTAAATGTAGAGTCTCTTGCCAGTTCTATAAAAATCTTTTTCGCATGGGGGTCAGGAGTGGGTGGAGGAAGAGGTGGGGGTGGGGAGCAATAAAAGACACAGGTTAAGAGCCCACCCTGGCTGGGGAATGAAAGGAATCTGAAGACAAACACTGCGTCTCCCACTTACTAGTTATGTGCCATTTGCATAAAGTAGTTATCGTCTCTAATTTTCAGTTTCCTGTCAGTAGGAAGATCTGTGTGTGGATTAAATTATATATTTTGTTTCAAGCACATGGAATATTAGATGTAATACAATAGCCATTGACTGAGCTTATAATTATTGGTATTATTTCAGTTTTTAAGGCATATTTGTTTCTGCATTAATACCTATCATTGATAGGTAGTTTTTTCCCCCAAAGATTTAAAAGATGACCCTCAAATAAGGGTAGTTAATGGTCTACCAGAAAGAGAGAACACTAGGCTCAGTCTCAGAAGGCATGGGCTTGAGATCTGGCTCTGCCTTTAAGTCAAGGCTATGATCCTAGGCAAGCCCTTAACCTCTTGGAACATCCATTTTCTCATCCTAAAGTGTGAGTCACCTTCTTATTCTTAGATATGGGGCTTTTTCCAGACTGTATGTGTGAGTAGTAAGGAGATGAGATCAGGAAAATAATACACCAAATCTCTACTTCTGTCATTCTTTCTGCTGCTTGTCAATGGAGAAACTTTGGTTAAGGAAGAAGCGTGGTGCCAGGAAAGAACCTTGAAAAATCTCACGAAAATATGACTTTATAGTTAGTGAGAAAGACTTGGGCAGGAATAATATGC
The DNA here is from genome assembly GCA_963574355.1 of Loris lydekkerianus. NCBI lineage: Eukaryota > Metazoa > Chordata > Mammalia > Primates > Lorisidae > Loris > Loris lydekkerianus. Next base: position 4,156 of record CAUYPK010039688.1, on the reverse strand, counting down.
TGAAAATTATAGATTATATTATGGCTCCTCTTCACCTCTTCCCAGTCCCCCCACCCTCACCAATCTCTCCCTCTTCAATACTTTGAACCAAAATTTAGTTTCTGGGATAGAAAAGGTATAAAGTTTTATAAATTATGGTCTTTTTAAACCTCATTGTCGTGTTTATATATGGCATAATATATTTTGTTTGAAGGAGATGAAAAACAAATGGTAAAAATTTACCTATCCATATTAGAACTATTAATCTATTGATTTTTCAGCCTGGATAAACATTAAAAGCTTTTCCTTAGTCAAAGCATCAAATAGCAAAAAACAAACAACAAAAAAACAGCATTGGTTTTAAATCTGCTTCTTAAACTTACGTGTTTTTGGCTTGCCCATCCAGGAAGCACATTTGTCCCACCAGTGCAGCAGACTGGTCTCCCAAACACTAAAAGTATAAATGGCAATAAGGAATACTAAGACAATATTGTTCATTTCTTTTTAAGAAGAGGCATAGATTTATTTTTCCTTTTTTATTTATCAAGGAATGGATTATCTATGTTTCTTGCATTTCCTCCATTTGGCCATTCCCCCCCCACTTGTTAATATCCCTATGAGATAATAGGTGTAGGAAGAGAGAGTAAGAATTCATTTATTTCAAAGGTTCTCAATGGCCCACGCTGTGTCACATAAGAAAATAAATTAGCCAGTTGTGCTGCTCTTACTTGTTTTCTCTAGTTTAGAAAAGGGCAAGCTGATGAACTAAGATACAGGAGGATAGCCACAGTGTGGAAGTGGGTAGGGCTGGGGAGATGTTTGGTGATGAAACTTACCCCAGATATTGGTACACCTTCCAAGGCCCCAGCTTTCTAATAAAATAAAATAAAATAAAAAGCTTATGAATAACCACAAACTTTTGGTTCTACTAACATAACTACAATGGTAATGAGCATAAACAGCAATATGCCAGAGAATGAAATATGCCAGAGAATGTGTGCAGACAAGACAAAGCAAGTGTGCTAACTATATGAGTAGTACAGAGACAAATATTAGAAATATTCCTAGTACAACAAGAAGAAACATGACATTGGAGAATGAACAGTAAACATTGAACTGGGAGTCAGGAGACATGGGCTCTACTCTTGGTTAGTTTGCGTTAAGCCACAAACAGGCCACTGAAACCTCTTTACACTTCAGTTTATTTACCTAGAAAATGGAGCTGGGCCACATGATTGCTGAAGTCTGTTAATGCTTTGCTATTATTGTCATTATTCAGAAATGACTAATGTATCCTAATAAACAGCTATTCAATCAGCATGGAACATATTTATTTTGGAAAGCTATATTTTAGCAACTTTCCTTTCTATCCAAGCTGCTCTTAAAATGAATAAGAAACACGAGAGTTTTTAGGTTTTATTAATAGATAGCGTTTGTTTATAGCAAACATCACTTTTTTTTAAAATTGAGATAGAGTCTCGCTTTGTCACCCTCGGTAGAGTACCGTGGCGTCATAGCTCAAACTCTTGGGCTTAGGTGATTCTCTTGCCTCAGCTTCCCGAGTAGCTGGGACTACAGATGCCCACCACAACACCCGGCTACTTTTTTTGTTTGTTTGTTTAGGAGGCCCAGGCCGGGTTCAAATCCACCAGCTCCACAGCATGTGGCTGGCGCCCTAACCACTGAACTATGGGCGCCCAGCCGGCAAATGCCATTCTTCAAATTTAGATAAGCAACAGCTAATATGTCATAAATAGTGATTTTTATTTTGATTATTATGGCCACAATTCTAGGAAGAAAAGTGAGATTTAAGTGCCCAATTGTGGACTTTAGAGAAATCTAACTTTTAAAATACATACAATACACTCAAAGCAATTTTTACTGATATTAAAGAATTAGGGAAATTAAGAAATGTAATCCCTGAAGTAGGAGTGATATACTAGGAAGACTACCAAACTAAATAAAGTTTTGGATTGACTGGTCTATAGTTTTAGAGCAAGTCTCCTGTGCCTGGGAACTGTCAGCAGGCACCCTATCTGATAAAGTGGGGGATGACTAGAATGCCCCTCACATGGTGATGATAAGGAAATAATAGCATAGACGTAGAAACCCTTTACAAAATCGAAAAGGCCCTTTACATAGCTGCTATTATTTTATTTCTTTCATGCTTTCTGGTTAATTCGACACCTGCTCTTTTTATGTACTGTATATAGTCTTTGAAAATCTGAACCTGGATACTAAGTAATGGATAAATTTCATAAAAGGCTTAAAGTGAATCAATAAGAAGCCTAGAGGCCATACTGATATATTTAAATAGTAACAAAAGTCTTTGCTTATACTTTTAAAATGAACAAACTCTCAGCAGATTTACTGTGTGTTCAAGCCACATAAAACACTCCTTTTTCTTCATGGGGAGGGAATCTCTGAGGGATTCCTGGGACAGCCTCTGATGAAGCATGCAGAAAAAGTGACAGTGCATTTCCAACTAACTGGTCTGAAAGGCTGGTCAAAATGTCATTTAAGACAGATGCTTACAACATTTAAAAACTGTATAATTCCCACATTATGCTAAAGCACAAAGCATATTGCAACTATACTTTGTAATGGCAACATTGAAATATCTCATTCCAGGAAACTACCATGGTAGTCTTTTAGTTTAGAAAGATCACTGAGAGCTATTTTTGAAAAAAATTAAAATCTGACTAGAGCTTCTAATGATTTGGAAGACCATGGAAATTCTAGATACATTGGTTTAATTAATGAACTCCTATGGGCCTGAAGATAAATGGAAACGCACTGTATCTTTTCCAAATGAGTGGGGACATAATTGGTGGGCAACCTACTCACCGGGCTATGAGAGATTTTCTATAGTCAGCAAGGGGAGAAAGAAGGATAGAAGCATACATAATATTTTAAGTATAAGAGAAAACTAAGCCAGTTAAATGCTTTTTTTAACTGTCCTCTAAAACTGATTCTTTCTTTCTTTCTTTTTTTTTTTTTTTTTTTGAGACAGAGTCTCACTTTGTCGCCCTTGGTAGAGTGCTGTAGCATCACAGCTCACAGCAACCTCCAGCTCTTGGGCTTAGGCGATTCTCTTGCCTCAGCCTCCCAAGTAGCTGGGACTACAGGCACCCGCCACAATGCCCGGCTATTTTTTTTGTCGTAGTTTGGCCGGGGCCAGGTTCGAACTCCCCACCCTTGGTATATGGGGCTGGCGCCCTACTCATTGAGCCATAGGCGCCACCCTCTAAAACTATTTCTTAAGAATAATTTCTTTTTCCCTGACCCAAGTCAATTTGTTCACAACCATGAAATCATTGAAGCACTTTTTTTTATAGATAAGCAGTGACTATGCTTCCCTTAAGAAATTTTATGTTGTCTTAAAAAGCTTTATTATAAGTGAGACAGTTAAAAATTCTTGTTCAAGTTTTATCCAAAGAATACAGTCATTAACTCTCAAGTTTTATTGTAAATTTCAGATTTTTATGCTCAAACACCAGTTCAAATTCTCCTAGAGGTTTTCATTACTAATATGTAACCACAGACTCTCAATGATGCTAAGCACAGTTTTTGACGAAACTACTTTTTTTCTGGGTTTCAATGAGAGCAACAGTAAAAATGTCCATAGTGAAACCAGTTTAATTAGCAATCCCAAATCAGAAACAGACTCTGCTTTCAGTTTCTTTGCTAAATTTTGTGTAGGTGGACAAAGAATCTAATATATAACATAGTTTGGCCATTAACAGAGATTCAAAGGAAAACAAAAATACCACTAAAATGTGAAGAGTTCCCCTCTAAATTAAAAACGGATATCACAGCTACTAAATACTGTATATACTCGAGTATAAGCTGAGTTTTTTCGGCACAAAATTTGTGCCGAAAAACCCGAACTCGGCTTATACTCGGGTCATACAGGTTATTTGATTCAGTGCGTGCGCACCTAATCAAATGCATGTAGTCTCCAGTTGTCTTCTGCCGTCTGCTTGAGGGGGCGGTGCTTCAGCTCAGTCCACAAGTCGTGGCCGAGCTGAAGAGGTAGGCGGCTGAACTAAACTGTATTCCACTGAACTATTTAACCCACAATATTTAATGGCACATTTAATTAAGTGAAAACCCCATTTAAGGCAGTAAAGTCTTGTAAATAAATGTTTATAAATCCTGAATCCTTATAATCAGG